>PVKY010010768.1:0-12426 GCA_004027775.1 Bradypus variegatus
ATGTCGCTTATATCCTGGGCCATGGTCTTCTTGATGTCCTTTAAATCCTTTGCCATGTTGTCATTCCTCAATTGTAGTTCTTTGATTAATTATGCCAAGTACTGTGTCTCTTCTGATATTCTGCTTTGTGTATTTGGAATTGGGTTCTCCATATCATCTGGTTTTATCATATGCATTAAGATTTTCTGTTGTTTTTTGGCCTCTTGGCATTTGCTTTGCTTGATAGGGTTCTTTCAAGTTGTAAAAAAAAAAGATACCAATCTAATTTTTCAGAAACACAGTTGGTGGTGTACACTTTCTCTGACTAACAAGCAGATGGTGTCTGTGAGTCACCTATACCCCTCAAGTTAGTTCTCAACCTTGTCCCCATGGTGTGTGGGGAAATGATTCTTGTGGGGTTCAGTTGGAGAACTCAGTTTGGGTGTATTGCTGGAGCTGTCCACCCTAAATGTGGGGCATGTGTTTGGGTGGCCAGGGAGGAAGGGCAGCTTTAATATTCAAATCCCCCAGCTTCCCGGAGATTCAAGGCCACCACAAGAGTCTAAGTCTTCATTTCAGTTCAGCCCCAGACCCTCTCTCTCATTGTCCTACAAACCACCGGACTTGGCATAGCGTCCCTGGGTTCTCCGAGCGGGCTCCCCCTACCCGCTGTGATCCTCCAGGACCTCTGCTGAGGGAATGCCATGCTATGTCACCATGCACACCATCCCTCAAGGGAAGCCCCGGGCTGCCGGGCCATGCAGGGGCACTCTCAGCCTGATGCAAAGATGGCCAAACGGGGCATCTCAACTGCCCCCTCCTCGCACAGTTCCTCCTTCCCAGCTCTGGGATAACTGGCGGGGCTCTGGGCTGTGGGCATGGCCCTGGGCAGGAGTTTATACAGCCCTCCAGGAAGCCAGCTGCGAGCTGTGAGGTTTCTTTCAGCTTCTGGCTCTCCCCTCCATTCCCCCGGCCCCGATGGTATCTGCAGCGGGCTATCCTCCAGGCCAGACACTGAGAGACTGGCCCAGACCCCTCTTGCTGTGTTTTACCACGTGGTTTCCACTGTCTCAACTGCAGCTACTCCTGGGTTTTTCCCTTTTTTCTTTTTTTTTTTTTTAAAGAACCAGTTGGTCTCCAAACGCCAACCTCTGACTTCCCCACACCGCCGTGCAGCTGCGGGTCTTCCAGCCAGCTTACTCACTCATTTCAGAATGCAGACTCCCAGTTTCACCAAGTATACAGCCCCTGTGGTACTAGCAGACCTCATCCAGCTGGCACTTCACTGTAACCGGTATTCTGGGTCACTTTCTGGTTTTTATCTAGTGTTTTCCGCGGAGGTGTTTTTCTGCCCTGTCTCACCTAGCTGCCATCTTAGTTTCTCCCATTGATTTCTTATAAGTCAGAAGAACAGGGGTAGCACAAGCATCAAATCCAAGTGGATTTAGAGGATCAGAAGATATCCCCTTCTTCCCCTCTCTCTCTCAACTTTGTTTCCCTCTGCGTATTCTTTATTATCTTCTATCCTACTGCAGATGGACTTCCTCCATGTAGTCAGAGAAGATGACTGCCAGAAATGACAGGCCCATGGCCAATCGTAGCATAGCAATCCCAGAACAAAGAGATAATACTTTTCTCTTATAACTTCCATGTATAAATTCCCAGAGAAGTATTCTGATTGGCCAATTTGGGCCACATGTTCACCCCCACCCCAGACCAATCTTAATCCCAAGGGCAATGGAGTACCAACATGGGCCAATCCTTGGTCACTTCCCATACTTGTAGCCAAAGCAGATGGAGTTTGTTACCAGAAAGGTAGTGGTGAAGTTAGCTTAACTTCTACAGTCCACTGCAATGTTTCCCAAAGTACGTGAAGATAAAAATCACCTGGCCCCTTGTTAAAACATGATACCTGGGCTCACAACCCCAACCTATGGAATCAGAACTTAAAGGGGAAAGGGCTGGTAATTTGTATATTTAACAAGTGCCTCAGGTGTATTAGTTTTCTATTGCTGTTATAACAAATCATCACAAACTTAGTGGCTTAGAACAATGTGAATTTATTATCTTATGGTTTGGGAGCTCAGAAGTCCAAAATCAGTTCCACTGGATTAAAGTCAATGTATTGGCAGGGCTGGTTCCTTCTGGAGGCTCTGAAGGGAGAGTCTGTTGCCTTGCAGTTCAGTCTTTAATGGCTCCCTATGTTCCTTGGTTTTGGCCCCTTCCTCTTCAAGCACATCACTCCAGTATCTGCTTCTGTCATCGCACTGACTCTTCCCGTGTTCCTCTTTTTTAACTTTTTTTTAATTTTTTGTAGTTATAAATATATAAGCTAAAATTTCCTGTTTTAACCACTTCCATGTGTACCATTCAGTGACATTTGTTACATTAACAGTGCTGTGCTACCGTTACCACCATCCATTACCAAAACTTTTTCATCACCACAAAAGAAACTCTGTACCCATTAAGTAATAATGCCCCGTTCCCCTCCCTCCAGCCCCTGGTAACCTCTAAGTTACTTTCTGTCTTTATGAATTTGCTTGTGCTCTAGATATTTCATAAAAGTGGAATCATATAATATTTGTCCTTTAGCATCTGGCTTATATTGTTTAGATAAATTTTTCGAAGTTCATCTATGTTGTAAACCAACTTCTTAATTCCATGTGAAAAATTCTGAGAGCCACTTAGAAGTAAGAATTTGCCAAAAAAAGGGGGTTGGGGCACAAGAATTAATATTATTTGACTGATTCTTGAGTGTAACACATTTGATCCTCATGAGAATCTTATGCTTTTTCTGAATATAAACCCAGGAGTAGAATTACTGGGTCTTAGGGATACTTACTCTCCTTTTCACAAAATAGTTTCGTCTACCCTTCTGAAGGGCTTCCCCAGTTCACACTGCCACTAAGAGTATGTTAAGCTTCCTGTTGCTCCACTCATTGCCATCAGTTAATAGTATCTTATTTTCTTTTCTCCAATCTGGGAGGTGTAAAATGCTATTTAGTTTAAATCTCTATTTCACTATTACTAATGAGGTTCAACATTATTAGTCATTCTGGCTTCCCCTTATGTGAATTGCCTCATCATACACTGTGCTCATTTTGTTTTCTGTTCAATTTCCTGTCTTTTTAAAGTTGTCTTGAAGGAGTTTTTGAATATTATAAATCTTTATTCCATGTCGATTTTGAATATTACAAATAAGTTTTCCCATTAGATCACCTGTTGATTAGTTCTCTTTATGATGGCCACCATAGGACAGAAATATTTACTTTTGATTTAATCAAATCTATCATTTTTTTCCCTTACAGTCTGTATATTTGCAGTCTTTCTGAACAAAATTTGCTCACTCCCAGAGTTCTGGCAATATTTTTACATTTCCTTCTATTTGCTTTATAGTTTTGCTTTTCAAATTTAGTGCTTTAATCCATTTGGAGTTTATTTTTGCATTATGTTGTAAGTATCCGATTTAATTTTTCACATTTCTTTCACATTTCAGAAATTGGTTTTTATTTAATTTTGTTTTATGCTCATGTGAAATATTAACATGGTTCTAAAGTAAAATATATAAAGCAAGGTATATTTAGGGAATTCTAGCTTCTTTCTCCTTGTCCCTTTCCTTCCTCAAAAGCAATATTTAAAACTTTTTTATGGTTGCTCTTCCCTTTTTTTCCATTGCTTTTTAATATAGGCAAATATGTGTATATGTTCATGTCTGATGGCTGACGTTTTCTTGTTATCATTTCAAATTATTTAATGGTTATTATTGTATTCAAATTTTGTTTTTCCTTGTACCATTTAGGTATTCCACATTTTTCCATCTATGTATTTTTTTCATCTTGTTCACTTTTATTAGCATTTAGTAGTTCATAATCTTTTTTTAAAAGATGCCCATTTTATCTGCAAATTATTTCCTCCTTTTAATCTGTATTCTATTTACTTGTAATACTCCTATTTTTCTTGATCTGTCTTACCAAAGGTTAGTCAATTTCTTTAGTCTTTTCAATAAACCATCTTTTGATTTTGTTATTCACATTTATTACTTTTTTTCCCCCTTCCCCACCATCTCATAACATTAATATTTGCCCTTGTCTTTATTTTTTCTTCCCTACTTATTTCTTTGGGTTATTTTTTGCCCTGGACACTTAGCTCATTTGGTTTTAATATGTCTTGCTTGTTAAAAAAAAATGTATTTAACACTAAAAAACCCCTCTTAGTCCTTCTTTACACACACTTTGACATATAGTACTTTCATTGCCATCCAGCTGAAAGTACTTTATAATTTCCCTTATCACAATTCATTTATTCCAATACGTAGTAGAATTTTTTATGTTCCCAGAGTTTTAGGAATTTCTTTTAGCTGTCCCTTTGTTATTGATTTCTCCAAATTTATTGCATTGTGGTTGGAGAACATGGGATGTGTGATATTGATATATGGAATTTATTGAGGCATAAGACTGGTACATGATGGATCTTTATGGCTATTCAATGTTTTCTTGAAAATAATGTATATTCTTTATTTGTTGGATATAAAGCTCTTTATAAGACTGAGCTTATTAATTGAGTCATCCTAATCTAATTTATCTCCTCTCTCTTCTTTCTTCTTCTTTTTTTTTTTTTTAACTGTTTGGTCTATCAGTTTCTAAGGGAATATATTAAAATTTCCAGCTACAGTTGTAGATTTTTCTTTTGGTGTTGCTTTACATATTTGGAAACTATATTGTTAGGTGTATATGGTTTATAATCCTATAGCTTCTTGATCTGTACTGTTTATTATGAAGTCCTCTTTGACTGTTATGATGTTTTTCACCTTAAACACTATTTTGAGTGATATTAAAAATTGGTGAGCTGAGGTTCTTTTGATTCATATTTACCCTGTATATATTTTTCATCTCTTAATATTCAAATAATGATTCACTGAGAACTTTTCTAGGCAATATTTTACAATAGAATGGCATACAACAGAAGGCAGTCAGGCTGCCTGAGTCCAGCTCCTAAGATTGCAATGGATAGCCTCAGCTGTCTCTGTGATCCTGTCACTGCTCCTTGTCCACTTGTTTATTGTCTTCCTCTCCCACATCTCTCTTGATGATTATTATGTCCCTGTCTTATAGCACAGTGCCTGATACTTGGTAGATACTCAATCAACATCTGTTCAATGAATGAAGGCACTTAAAAAACCTACTACTTGTTAGGAAAATAAAAGTAGTTATCATTTACAGAGCACCTACTACATGGTATAATACTTCTCTAAACTCATCTCTTATTTCACTCTCTCTTACCCAGCCCTAAGTATACTGATCTTACTGTTGGTAAATAAATGCACCAAGCTCATTTCTGCTTCAGGATGTTTACACTTGCTGTGCTCCAGATTTTTGCATAGCTCGTTCTTTTACACCACTCAGGTTTCTTCTGCTCAAATGTCATCTCAGAGAACCTTTCGTTACCACCCTGTCTAACATAGTATTCCATCCTTCCTCACATCTAATTATTCCCTATGTTCTTTTTCAAATAGCAGTTATCACTATTTAATATGTTATTTGTTTGGTTACGTGTTTATTGTCTGCATCACCCGCTAGAATGTAAGCTCTGTATAGGCAAGGAAATTGTCTCCTACACTACTGTATCCCCTTCTAGATCATTGCCTGGCAAATAGCAGACATTCAATCAATTTTTGTTGGACAAGAGAATTATCTTATTTAACCCTCAGGGAGAAAACTTTTTTTAAATGAATATTTTATAGAACCCACTTTTACAGATGAAGAAACTGAAGCTCAGAGAAGTTTGGTAACTTGCCCAGGAACACACAGTGTTAGAACTAGTTGAATCCTTGTCTGTTTTGACTCCAAAATGTGTCCATGGTCTTACCCTCTATTCCACTGTCTTCTAATGAAGAAGAATGTAAATATACAAGACAGTATAAAATCAAGTGCTGTCAGGGTAGATTACGGTTGTTCAAATTAGAGGATCCACAGGGATGGAGTCACTGACAGGAGGAAAGCTGCCCTCCTGGGTTAGTGAGATTTGGAAGATGAAGGGAGGGGCAAACTTCCTGCCGGAGCCTGTGATTTATTGCTCAAGATGGCAATATTGGCAAAAATTGGCCAAAAAATCCCAGTTCTGATTTTCCCCTTGGGTGATCTGTGCCGTGGAGGGCCCACATTCCTGGCCTTTGTGTCAAACACTCCAACAAAGGCCCTTTTGCAAGAACTTTTGTGGACTGTGGTTAGGCAGGGAGTCAGGACCAGCATTCTAAGTAACCGGTGTGGCCTCAGTCAAGTTCAGCTGAACTTCACAGCTCCCGGGCAGTAATCTCGGCCAATTTTCCGTGTCGGAGAAGGCAGCAGTGGGCGCCCACGCTGGAGAGGGGTTTTGCGCCAAGGCCTTTCTTCAAGGATGGCGTTATCGTTGAACAAGGTGGGAGCTGACGTGGGAACCAGCCTCCCTGCCAAGGAGGAGGGACGAAAACAGCCACACCGGTGGCCTCGGGGGACTGGGACTCTGTGGGCGTTGTGTTCTCATTTCCTTCCTGATTAAAGATGCTGTGTGAATGCCCAGGTACCAGAGCACCGGCGGCTCTCCTTGATCGTGCGGTGCTCCTTTACAGGGGCAAGGCGGCAGAACAGACAGGGCGAGCTCTGAGCAAGAGCTCAGGCGGGGTAGGCAGCGCCGAGCGAAGGAAGTGCGGGACAGCGGGCAGTGGCCCGCCCGGGAGAGCCAAAGGCAGCAGCTGGGTGAAGCTGGTCAGAAGGGCCAGGGAAGTGAAAGTCAGCCGGGGAAAGGAAAAGGGAAGAAGCAAACGCAGAGAGCAGCAGCGCCCACAGGGAGAAAGGGAAAGAAAATCTCAGCGGTTAGCGTGCAGCCTCAGAGAGGGAGGGTTCTGCCGGCCACCTTTTGTGGAATGTTGGCTGTGGGTAGGAGAGGGTGGGACTGAAAGCCTGGGTTGAGTTTTCTAATTTGCACTTATAACGTCTTGCGTTCAAACCACATCCTGTCCTTCACAGAGCTAAGTCCTGAGGAGTAGATGTGAGGTGTGTGGTGGTCAAATGCTCACAGCATCCTTCTCTCTTTAAACACCAGTTTCCTAGGCCTAATTTCCACCTCTAAAGGTGGTCCTTGATTATTCCCAAATCTTTAAAATACAATAGTAACTATGATTTGGTTCAAACTAGTGTTAATTTTTTTCCTTAAGGTTTTCTGCCCGTCAGCATTAAAAAAGTGCATTAAAAGAAAAGAATTTGTTGTTGCTTAGGTAGGAAACTTTTCCCCTCAGAGCTGAAAGCTAAAAAAGCCTTAATGCAAATATTCATTATAAGATTCTTTTGTCATTAAAATGATGCAACAGCACAGATGCCAACTTTTTTTAAGTTGTTTTTTTTGCTTTTGAGGAAATCGTCATCTCCAGCACTCCCTGCCTGCAATGTTCTCTCTTGTGCCTGTGACACTTAGTGAGACTGTGAGATGCCAAGTGCACTTGTTGAACTAAAAACTGTCTAGTTTTTAGGCTGATTTAGAGTCTTCTGGGGGAAGGGAAAGGGTGGGTAAACTATAACTGTTTCAGTTAATATGTGCATCACCATCCAGTTCTGCTCTCTGAAATACGGCCTCCAGTGGGCTTGGCATGCGTGTTTATTGAATGAAAGGATTTTTGAAAAAAGAAAGCTCAGCTTGTCATCGAAAAACAATTTTTTAGTGCACAGAATCATGAGCATGGACTATTTCCTAAATCATTTACTGTGCCTTTCCATTACTCCCCTCCCTGATGAATTTTGAATTTCAGGCACTAAGGGTCTAGTCCCTGGGGCTTTACCTCTGGAATTCTGGTCCTGGGACCAGCAGCATGGTCTTACCAGGTAGTTGGTTAGAAAAGCCTACTCTCAGGTCCTGCCCGGATCCAGAATCAGAATGTGCATTTTTAACAAGATCCCCGGTGATTTGGGTGCCTGTTCCAGTTTAAGAAGCACTGCTCTGAGGCACCCAGTCAAGACGCCTTCCCAGGCCCTGTGGAGTGACGCATGGAGCACATTGTGTCAGGGCTCCTACTAAAGGAACTTTGCTACATGGACAAGTGACTTAAATTTTAAAAACTGAAAAGAATTTCAAACTTACAGGAAAGTTGCAAGAATAGTACAAAGAACTTTTATGTACCCTTTACCCATATTCACTATCTATTAACATTTTGCCACATATGCTTTTCTCTTTCTTCCTATGTTATTATTACTTCTGAACTTTTGGAGAGTTAGTTGCATACATCAGTACTCCTTTTATCTTAATACTTGAATGTGTACTTCCCTTATATATAAACAACCACAATACAAGGGTCAGAACCAGGGAGAAGCAAGGCCTGAGAGTGAGTACCTCTTTAAATCTTGCACAATTGGAGCCTTGCTTGCTTTACCCTGTTCCTGGCCCTGCACACTACAATTAACCAAGATCAGGAAATCTAACACTGATTCAATACTTATCCAATCTATAGTCCAAATTCCAATTTTGTCAATTGTCCCAATCATGTTCTTTATAAAAATTGTTTTCTTCTAGATCCAATTTGGGATCATGCATGGCATTTAGTTGTCACGTCTCTTTAGTCTCCTTTGATCTGGCTTTTCTTTGTCTTTCATAACGTTGACATTTTTGAAAAATATAGACTTTTTTTTATAGAATGACCCTCAATATGGATGCAGGTTAATCTCTTGGTGGATCAGTTTCCTCACCTGCAGATTGAGAATAGTCCCTGCTTTATGCTGAATCAAATACGTTAAGGACTGGCAACAGGCTTGAGAAATGGTAGGTGTAGGTGGGTTAAACACATAGCTAACATTGATTAGGTACTTTTCAGGACGATGCTAAGGGTCTTACATGCTTTATCTTGTTTAGTCCTCACTACAAGCCCTGTGAGGTAGTCTCTCTCTTTTTAACCCCCATTTCACAGATGAGGAAACAGACTTAGAAGGAATAATTTGCCCAAAGTCTCACAGCTACTTAGGGGTGAAGTGGAGATCTGAACCCAAGCATTCTGATTCCAAAGACTATTTGCTTAGTAACTATGAGAGTGAGGCTTATTTAAAATGTAATTTCTTAGATAAAATTTGCACATCATAAACTTCACCATTTTAAACATTTTAAACTGTGCAATTCAGTGGTTTTTAGTATATTCACAATGTTGTGCAACCACCACCACTATCTAATACCAGAACCTTTCCAACACGCCCAAAAGAAAGTTCATATTTCCCAATTCCCCCACCTTCCTCATCCTCTGGCAGCCACTAACCTACTTTTTTGTTTCTGTGAATTTGCTTTTTCTGGACAATTCTATAAATGGAGTCATACAATATATTGCCTTTTGTGACTGGCTTCTTTTACTTAGCAAGGTGTTTTCAAGGATCTTCCGTGTTATAACCTATATCAGTACTTCATTGTTTATGGCTGAATAATATTCCCTGTATATATATAGCACTATTTTGTTTATCCATTAATCAGTTGATGGACATTTGGGTTGCTTCTACTTTTTGGCTATTATGAATAATGCTGCTATGAATTCTCATGCACATGTTTTTGTGTGAACATATGTCTTCAATTCAATTCTCTTGGGTATATACCTAGGAGTAGAATTATGGGATCATATGGTAACTCTGTTTAACTTCTTGAGGTACTACCAAACTATTTTTCTCAGTGGCTACACCATTTTGCATTCCCACTAACTGTGTATGAAGTTTCAAATTTCTCCATATCCTTGCCAACACTTATTTCCCTTTTTAAAAAATTATGGCCATCGTAGAGGGTGTGAAGTGGTATCTCATTGTGGTTTTGATTTGATTTGCATTTCCCTAATGACTAATGATATTGAGCATCTTTTCATGTGCTTATTGGCCATTTGTATAAATTCTTTGGAGAAATGTCAATGCAAATCCTTTGTCCATTTTTAAATTTGGTTGTCATTTTATTGTTGAATTTCTGACAGTTCTTTATGTATTCAGGATAGTAGACTTTTATCAGATAAATGATTTAAAAATATTTTTTCCCACTCTATATGAATTATCTTTTCAATTTTTGCTGAAATGTCTTTTCACTTTCTTAGTAATGTCCTTTGACACAAGGGAGGTTTTACTTTTGATGTTTAACTTATCTATTTTTTGTTGTTTGTGCTTTGGTTGTCATGTTTCAGAAACTGTTGCTTAAACCAAAGTCATGAAGATTTATACCTCTGTTTCCTCCCAAGAGTTTTATGGTTTTAGTAGTCACATTTAGGTCTTTGATCCATTTTGAGTTAGATTTTATATATGGTATGAGGGAGAATTCCATATCCATTCTTTTGCATGTGGATATGAGGTTGTCCCGGCCTCATTTGTTGAAAAGACTGGTCTTTTGCCATTGAATGGTCTTGACACCCTGGCTAAAAATAACTTGACGATAAATGTATGGATTTATTTCTGGAGTCTTAATTTTATTCCATTGATCTATATATGTCTTTCCTTATGCCAATACCACACTGTCTTGATTACTGTAAGTTTTGAAATAGCAAGTATGAGTGCTCCAACTTTGTTCTTTTTCAAGATGGTTTTGGCTAATCAGGAGTCTCTTGCATTTCCATATGAATTTTAGGGTTAGCTTGTGTGTTTATGCCAAAAAAAGGCAGTTGGAATTTTATAGGGATTGCACTGAATCTGTAGATTGATTTGGGGAATACTGCCATCTTAACAATATTAAGTCTTCCAATCTATTAATGTTTTCCCATTATTTATATTTTCTTTAATTTCTTTCAAAAATATTTTGTAGATTTCACTGTACAAGTCTTATACTTCCTTGTTTAAATTTATTCTTGAGGATTTTATTCTTTTTGATGCTATTATAAATGAAATTGTTTTCCTGATTTCATTTTTGGATTATAAACTGCTAGTGCATAGAAATACAACTGATTTTTCTATTTTGAACTTATACTTGCACCATTGCTGAACTCATTAATTAGTTAAAGTTTCTGTGAATTGTTTAGGGTTTTCTATATATGAAATCTTGTCATCTATGAATATAAGTAGTTTTACTGCTTCCTTTCCAACCTGGATGCCTTTTATTTCTTTTTCTTATCTAATTGTCATGGCTAGAACTTCTATTACAGTACTGAATAGAAGTGGCAAGAGCAGACATCCTTGTCATGTTTCTGATCAATGGGGAAAAATTTTCAGTCTTTTTCATTAAGTATGATGGTAGCTGTGCATTTTCACAAATGTGCTTTATCAGTTTGAGGAAATTTCCTTTTATTCCTAGTTTGTTGAGTGTATTTTGTCATGAGAATGTATTGGATTTTGTCAAATGCCTTCTCTGTGTCTATTGAGTTGATTATGTGGTTAAAAAATATAAATGTAATTATCTTTTCCCTATCTTATTTGTAAACTGCATCACTGCTATATTGTTAATAACTTCAGGCTGTGAGGTAGACCAAGTTTATTGTTCTTGTTTAATAAAGATGTTTGCCTTATTTGTTTGTTTTATTGACAAAATGTATCAGGAGTCAGAAGGATAGAACTCACAATGTACATATCTGTAATTTGACCTCAATACTGGCTGAACGGGCTTTCTGTTTTAGGCTCTGTGGGCAACTCTTCTTTCTTCCATCTTTATTCTTCATTCTTGATTTATAAAAATGGCCAGTCACAAAACACATGAACTCTTTCTGAAAACAGAACAGGAAGCATTACTTTCCAACTCATGTTATAAGACCCATAGTACCTTGATTCCAAAGCCAGACACAAAGACATCTCAAGAAAATAAAAATACAAACTAATCTCCCTCCTGAAAATAGAAGTAAAATTCTTAACAAAATATTAGCCAAACTCAATAATGTATACAATGTATAATATATATAATGTATATAAAGGATAATATACCACAACCAAGTGAGGTTTATCATAGGAATGGATCGATGGCTTGATATTTGAAAAACAATCAATTCACCAAAGTGTCAGAAAGTACTTAGGGATAAATTTAACAAAAGATATGCAAGGCCTGAAAACTGAAAACTACAAAACATTGTTGAGAGAAATTAAAGAAGACCTAAATAAATATAGAGGTATACCATGTTCATGGATTGGAAGACTCAGTATGTTAATATGTCAACTTTCCTCAAATTGATTTATAGATTAAATGCAATCCCAATAAAGTTCCTATAGGTTTTAAAAATAGAAATTAACAAGCTGATTTTAAAGTTTAAATAGGAATGCAAAGAATATGGAATAGTCAAGGTAAATTTTAAAAAGAACAAAGTCAGAGAACTTATACTTCCTGATTTTAAGACTCATTATAAAGCTATGATGATCAAACAGTATGGTATTGGGATAAGGATGGACACTTACATCACCAGAATAGAGAGTCCTGAAATATATTCACACTTACATGGTTAACTGTCAAGGCAATTCAATGCAGATTGAATAGATTTTATTTCATTAAATGATGATGGAA
>PVKY010010769.1:0-12444 GCA_004027775.1 Bradypus variegatus
TACCTACAGTACCACTTTCCATGGAATAAGAGATAAATCTGGGAAACTAGCACGGAGCTGGGTTTTTTATGTCCTTTCTCATGAGGGAGCGATCTGAATGAATGGGTCATTCCTCATATATTCATAACAACTTGACCAATACCACAAGTTGGGATAAAAAAGCCAGGTTGTCAAAAAATAAACCACACAATTAAAACCCGAGACCTGCCTCTGCTGCAAGCGGAGTCCCTGAGCTGGGCTGCGACGTGAAAGACCACCTGGGCCCCAGCCCCTCACTGACACAGCTGAAGCAAGTCCCCGGTGAGCTGCAGGGAGTTCTCTTTCTGGGCCCTTTGAGCTATGGCAGAATAAAGGATGGTTCCAGGAGGGGCTCCAAGTTTAGGCCCTTAGAAAGTCCTGGCAACCATTCAGACCTGCCTCCTACTAAAATACACAGTTCTTCTGCAATCCAAGAGGGGCTTCCTTGACACCGCTTGTCTGCCCCATGCAGCTCTTCAAGGTCAGATGCAGTAGTGAGCCTGGTCTCGGTTTTCCCCGGTGGAGTTGTGTGCAGGAGCCAATCCTCATGCTCCAAACTGAGCATCTTAATCCCTGGCTGCTAATATCCAAGACGCTCAACCCAACCAGACAAGCCGGATTAGAGTCAGAGGCCTGAGGAGGACACTACTTCCCACAGCCAGTTCGGAAAACAAGCATTCACCCTTGAGCCTGTTGACAAGAAATGGACAGCCCAGTTGGAAAGGTCACATACTTGCCTCTCCTAAGCCACACTGGATTTCAGTTTTGCTGTTTTTCTTTTCCCCCATTGGATTGCTTTTATGTCATTGCTTTTCACAGGAAAGTTTTTTCTGGCGTGGGGAGTAGGGACAGTTATCTCAGACAGGTAATGTTCAGACAGGTCTGCTGTTTGGGACTCACACACTCTGTCTTCCTCCTGATCAGCACCTATTAACAGTTGTAACCACATATACACTTGCACGAATGTTTGTTTAATGTAGGTAACACCCACTCGGCATCATGGAAGGCAGGGAGGCCACCCCATCTTGCCGGCTGCTGTATCCCCTAGCACAGGGCCTGCTGCAGAGTCAAGGCTCAACAAATATTGAATAGATTACAACTGCAGTGTGCTTGGAGCCTAGAAAAATGTGTAATCGAATCTTTTTCCATTTAAAAAAAATGAAAACACTACACAAATGATCCAAATATTTTGGCAACCACCATGATCATTTGTTCCCATTTTTCTCCCAACATGAGGCACTGCTTTAGCCGACACACGATTCGGGTGGAGAAGGACCCTAGGGCCAGAGTGGATTCGCATCCAAAGCTGATATGCTCAGATCCATCTGTCGGCATCCTGCTGGGGCGGATTCCAGAGAAGAGCATCTGCTAGTCAGCACCTCTGCTCCTAAAGGAAGCTGGATTCAGTGCAATCACATCTGCACAGTGACTAGTACCAAGAAATTGACTCCTCTTTGAACCTTCCCAAGACTTAAGGAAAGGTGGTCTTATTATTATGATTTTTAGCTGAGGAAACTGAGGCTCTGAGATGTCATGGGCAATTTTCCCAGCATCTCCTGGTCAGTAACTGGCTGTGCCAGGATTCAAGCCCAGCTCCACCACATGCCAGTGCCCTTGCCTTTGAACCAAATGACCCAGTCTCCTCGCAAAGCTGAGGATTAATCCACGAGAAACACAAAATACTTGAATCGGTCAACTTTCTCCAATCTTGGCTGCTCGCTTTACCAAATCCTTTCGTGCTCTGAAGCTGAGAAGGCTGCAGAAGGGGATGACTCTGTCCAGTCATTTAATTTCAAAAAAAAAGAGGCCTGAGCCCCAATCACGGGATGAAACACAAACACAGGACATACTCTTTAATTATCACTAATGATGGTAAAGATTGCAATCAAGCTAGGCACATGCTCAGCAGCCGACACTCCTCCAGGTATCCGGACCCGAGATCAAACTTCCTGGCGGCCACCGTTCTGTGGCCTGCATCTGTGGTCAGGGGCTCCTGGGTGGCCGAACCCAGATGAAATGAGGGGAACATTTAGTCTATCTGGTGTTCTGGGGGTTTCATGGGGAGCTGCACTCGCAAGCCACAGCCCCAGGCTTACTCATTTCTAGTCTACCTTTTGTGGTTTTCCTTTGGCCTAGTTTGTTTGCTCCTGGAGCCATGGCCCTGGTATTCAGTCTTCTTTTAAAATACATATTTTAATTCACTTCGTTTGATTTTATTACCTTATTAGGGCTGTGTATCTGGTGTGGCTTGCTTTTTGTTTTCTGATGCTCAGAATTAGCAGCTGTCTTCTGGGAACCGGTCCTGCCATATGCTCTCTAATAATAGGGTTTGGTTGAGACAGAGGCTTCCCCACTTCTATCTTGGATTGGCTGCGGGAATTTCAGCTTTTATTTCCAGTTTTAAAAATAACTGTCCATGGTGTCAGCTTCCTCTAGATTGGGGTACAGTTTTCCTCTGTCCTTCAAGGTGTGTGTGTGTGTATGTACGTGTGTGTGTGTATGCATGTGTTGTGGCAGTGGAAGGAGAGGGTTCTGGACTTTTCTAAAGGACGGAGAGACAATTTGATCTCCGAGAGGAAGACTGGTTTAGGAAAGAGTGTGGGCTCAAGGGTTCAGGCCAAGGTCAAAATCCTGGTTCTGTCCTAACCAGTCATGTGACCCTGGATGACTTGTTCAGCATCTCAGAGCCTCTGTGTCTTCATTTCTAAAACGGAAGATTAAATGAGATAATGGACATAAGGGGATTCACCGAGAGCACAGACCCAACATACAGCAGCTATTAACTAGGGTTGATATTCAGCTGCTGAGCACAGGCCTCGGATGCTAATTATCAGATAAAATAGAGGAAGCCCATGCAACATCTGGGACACACACTAAAAAAATTTCATTGTTTATCTGAAATTCACATTTAACTGGGTGTCTATTATTTTTATTTGCTAAATCTGTTACCCTTGTTAATATTATTTTTACTAAGCCAAAGGCCATAAGAAGCATTGTTTTAAAGTAAAGTTATTTTTTTTAAAAAATACACACACTTACAAACATTTCAAAGAAAATCACCTAATGATAAAATAAGAAGAAATAAGCATGTTTTCCACCCTGGAATTCACACATATAAATCCCCTCCTTTCTCATTTGCTGGCCTTCCTGGAGGGAAGCCCATTTCTTTATTCCTCGCCAGTGACACACTTTGCTACATTCTGAATTCCCTGTGTAAGGAATCTTTGATGCTCTGTATGCTGGAATTCTAACTTATTAGCCTTCACTTGCAGAGCTGCCCACCTAGGGACACATCTAGGGCCTGTTTAGAGAGCTCGGTGGCTGTCCTGTGGACCCCCAAAAAAGACAGGGGCTGCAGGCAAATGTTGAGGCAGGACCAGTCAGGCGTGAGACCCCTGAGAGGCCCTGGGGCCATCGCCAGGCAGGAGGGGGGAGCCCAGGGAAGACATGAGCAAGGGCTGTGACACCAGGCAGCCAGCCACGGAGCAAAACCCCAGATGGGGAAACCAAGAATGGGGCAGCACAGACATTGGGGGTGGAGAGAGGGTCAGAAATCAGAAACCAGAAAATCTAGAAACAGAAGAGGTTAATGTAAAGCAGTCAGGGGCACACCTGTCCTGACAGAAACCCCATTTGCCGGGCCCAGTGCAAAAATGAAAATGCAGGGCCCCCTGTTCAGAAAAGTACTCAGAACTTTCAGACGGCAACAGCAGAACATTAAACCAAGCGAGGGCCCTTCCAGGCACGGGGCCCTGTGTGACTGTCCAGAGCACCCGCCCCTGAAGCTGGCCCTGGGTGCAGGAACTAAGGGCTGGAGGGCGACTACATGATGAAAGAGCATGAGCTGTAGGACTGGAAAGACCTAAGTTTGAATCCTGCCTGGGCCACCTTGGACAGGCCACTAAATCTCTCCGTTTCAGGCATATGAAAAATGGAAATGATAGTACCTTTCTTACCAAGTTGCTGCGAGCATTAGTGGAATCCATCAAACTTCTAAAAGCCGCATAATGGACATTAGAACACACCAGGCGGGAACGCAGTGGGCTCTGAGGCCCATCGGCTGAGGTTCATATTTTGGCTTTACTGTTTCTGAGCTGTGTGCCCTTGGATGAGCTTTTTACTCTCTTGGCCTGTTTCCTCAACTATAAAATAAGGATGCTAGTAATACTATTTGCTCCCAAGGTTATCGTGAGTCTCAGCTGAGCTGTCAGCAGGTGGGAAACACTTGGCCCAATGCCAGGCGAGCTGTCAGCAGGTGGGAAGCACTTGGCCCAATGCCTGGCACACGATGTGTTTCCAGCACTTGTCCGCCATTAGCGCCGTCCCTCTGCCCGTCAGCACTGCGCACCCAGAGCCCCGGGAAGAAGGTAAAGTAGCTTGTCTCTGACCAGTGGGAGTACATGGGAGGCTCCCATTCACTGAGGCTCCGGGCTGAGGGCTCTGCAGAGCACAGTGTTTCACACCTGGCGTGATATTTTTGGCTTTTACTCAAAGACCAGTGTGCACACTCGGCAGCTATTCATTGGACTAGGCAGAGAAGTCAAGATCAATGTGCATCTTCCTCTCCCCACCCCCAACCAGGCCAAAAGTATGAAAAGGACTAAGGAAAGATGAGGAAATTGGCTAGATACAGCCAAAGAGTTCCCCATAAGTTCCCTCTCTCACAAAATGGAGAAATATTATAATAATAGTTACTGGTTTTGAAGTGACTACATTTTGGATGCCATTCTAGACATTTTGCATAAATGATCTTGTTGAATCCTGTACGGAAGGGACTATTGTTATTCCTATTTTATAGCTGAGGGCGCTGAGAATCTGAATAGCTCAAGAGGTTGTCTAAGATCACACAGCCAGGGAGTGGCTGAGCTGGGATTCATTCCAATATCAAAGCTCTCTTCAGCACACTGCCCTGCCCCTCATCTCTAGATGGAAATGAGACCCCTGCCATGAGCAGCCCCCTGCCCCACCATCACGTTCTGCACCCCCCAGGCATGCCACTGCTCCCACCCAGGCCAGTGAGAAGACTCAACCCCGTCTCCTCTCTGCGGAGCAAAATCGTCTTTGTGATTTGATATAGGGAAGATGGAGGACTGTGTGCCCTTGGCACCCTGCACGCTCCATGGCGTCAGAGGACACGCTCCCTGGGTGTGGCCCCTGGCCCGTGGCTGGCTCCCCCCAAGGTGGGGCAGCTCTGCTGACCCTGGGAAATGTCACCAAGTGGCCGCAGACACCTGCCTACCAAATAGCCTCCTTTCTTATGCTTGAGTGGTATTTATTTCTTCTGGGTCATTTGCCTCCATTTAAGCAAAACAGATATCTTTTCAAGATTCCACTAATTCTCAGAGGTGACCCCTTTCTGCAAACCAGCTCATGCATTGTGAGTCTTCCCTGCACTGAGACAAAAATCCTAAACCTCAGCACTCCTCAGGATTTATGGATATTCTTGGCATTCTCAGTGACCCTCTCCTATCAGCACAGATCAACACGGAAAAACAGGGGTCGTAAAGCCTCAGCCCTCAGCCAAATGGTGGGAAATGTTACGAATGGATCGAACACGGTGCCACGCCAGCCTCCACGCCCGTGAACTGCTGGGGTGGGCCGAGGGGAGGGGTCTAGGCAAGGGCACTGGCATGAGAATTACGGTCCTTTATTCTTCTGAATCCTCCACAGCAGCCAGGGCACACAGACAGGAGAAAGAGAGCTGGTGGAAAACAGAGAGAGAGACAGAAGATGATGGGTAAAGCAGGGAAAGTCACCACTGGAATGAAGCCCAGTCCTGGGTGGCCTCAGATGGGGGCCTGGGGCATGGACTGCCACCCCTCCACCCTCAAACATCCCTCGTCCGAGTGGGTGACGTGCGTTCCACCCCCACTCTCCCCCTCCTCCACATGAGGGAGGTTCCCAGAGATGCCAGTTATCCATAAAAAAGCAAATCTTCCACCCAGGTTCAGTATTTTACGCCATGATTCTGTTCCCACAGCAACCAAGCCTACGAGGCCTCAGCAATTATCTGCTGTCTGACAAGGGGAACATGGAAAAGGCCGCCCTGGGAACGGCGGCCAGAGGCAACAGCACACACTCTTGTCAAGGAACGGGCGCTCTGAGCGGAGAAGGGACCTGACGATCCGCTCCGGGGACGCTCAATGTCCGTCTCCACCTGGGCTTTGTCCCGAATCCCCTAATGCACAGGTGGAGACCCCCCCACAGTCATGCTGAGTTTCAGGTTCTGGTCGCCATCTCAGAGCGGCCCCCCACCTCTCCCTGCTGCCTTTCCTTTCCCCATCACCTTCCTTCTCCCTCTTCTCCCCTTCCCAGCACATTCCTCCAGGCCCACACTGCTGTCTTAAAGCCCTGCCGAGTCTCACGGATGATCGGCCAAGCCAAAGAGGTTACTGACCCCTTTGTGGACAAAGATGACATTAGACAGAAAGCAGTCGAGCCATCTAATCTGTTTTAGGCTGGTTTATCTGGATCACTAGTTCTTAACTGGGGTATCATTTGCTGCCCGCACCCCACCCAGGAGACACTAGGCAATGTCTGGAGACATTTTTGGTTGTCAGGACTAGGGGCAGGGAGCGGTGCAGAGCTACTGGCATCAAGGAAGCTGCTAAACATCCTCTGAAGCCCAGGACAGCCTCCCCCACTAACCAAGAATGACCCGGCTCAAATGTCAATAGCACCAGAGTGGACGGACCCTGACCTCGATGCCCACTGTGGCAACAGCTTATGAACATCATCTCTGCAAGTAAACAAATACTACAGGAAACTGGCCATCCATCCAATAGGAAAGGGGGCCTACTTGGGGAAAGTATCCTCTAAAACAGAAAATGTGGGAGAATCTTTGCAAAGACAGGTGAGGTTTTACCCCACTGGGACATCAAACAAGTGTGGCATTCCCAGCCCTGTCATGTCAGTTAAGGTTTAAATCAAAGTTGATTGAGCAGAGGTTTTGTTGGCTGAAACCGTGTGCAAAATGCCTGTGCATTTGGGGGCAGAATAGGTTTATAACTTTCATGGATTTTCACAGGAGGAAGTGACTCAGAAAAGCCTGAAAACCAACAATCTAGGTTCTATTTGCTCCGACCTGCATGTTCCACTCTTGTCTCAGTCCAATTATAATCTCTCCTTACCCAGGACCCCGGCCACAGCCTTCCCCCTGCCCCCAAATCACAGAGCCCACAGCCCTCCTCTCTTTGTTAGTCTCAGAGGGGGAACATCATCGCCCCCAGAGACATGAATAGATGTGTGGACTCCTTCCCAGCCTCAGACTCCGACCCAGCCCTGCCCAAAGCGCACAGCTCCCTGCGAGCACCTCCTAGTGCAGACATACCTGGTTTACCTTCATTTCATTTGGATCGGTGACTCGGTCCAGGCCGTAGTCCAGCACGTTGTTCACTCCTGGCTGGACGGAATAAATGCAGCATAAGGACCACGACAGAGCAAGTCTCCAGTTTCAGATTGACTGGGTCTTGGCCAAGCTGCCAGTTGTGAGGGTGAGCTAAAGGGGCTTAGGGAGTCAAGAGAATGTGTGACACCCACTGGAGAAGGCAGGGGCCTCCGTGGGGGCTGTTCTGCCACCACAGCATCTCCAGAATCTCATGTAGCAGGATGGTGGATGGAAGGATGGATGGAAGTATGGATGGATGGATGGATGGATGGATGGATGGAAGAAGGAAGGATGGTGAATAACATTCAAGCTCAAAAGAAGTTCACTGGAATTGGCAGGTAGGACTCTCGGCTCCTCTGCCACTCTGCACCACATCTGTCTGGGCTGGCAGGGAAGCAGAGGAAAGAATTAGCATTGTGGTGCTTTGGGGGAGACCCAGCTTCAGTCGGGCACCTCTAGGTTCCAATCCTGATTCTGCTGCTTCCCGGCTATGCAAAAGACCTTAGGAAACCACTTCCCCTCTCTACACTCACTTCCCCTTCTATGAAATCATCCTTCTTATGATTAAGGATTTGAACAAAAAGGGGCATGATGCTCTCAACAGTCGGTAGCTATTACTGAACAAAGGAACATGCATTCTGGGTTCATGCATGTAAAGGGCTGATTCTGCCATCTTTGTCGGCCCCTTCTCCATTGGCAGCCCAACTCTCCAGCCAATCTCACTCTCTCTCATCTTTCACTTCCCCCTATGCTGGTTTGGCACTAGGCACCCATCAAGTACTCAAGACATGCTACTAACCAAGCTGGTTGAAGCAAAGAATGGAGGAGCAGCTGGGCTTTATTCCCACCAGATTCAGCCTCATCAATAGGGTCAGCTGTCTTTGTAGTTCAGAGGTAGGGTTGCCAAATAAAATATAGGACACCCAGGTAAATTTTAAATGTCAGATAAACAATGAATAATTTATGCACCAATATTTGTATACTTATTTTATTTTTATACCTAAAATATATCTAAAATATGTTTTACATAAAATGATATACTAAAAATTATTCAAAATTCCAATTTAACTGGGCATCCTCTATTTTACTGGTTAAATCTGGCAACTCTAACTTAGGCTATCACTGGGTCAAATATTAGGCGTATAGCCTGGGCAAGCAAGAGAGAGCAGAAGGAAATAGAAAACGGGTGGGGACGGGGGGGGCAGGGAATTGGAGACACCACCCTTACTGTCGTTGTTACATGTGGAATTCAGTCATCAGCTATTTATGAAGCACTTATTATGTGCTGGCCACTGTGCTCGGTGCTGGGGAGCCCATGGTGAACACATCCTGAGATGCCTGCTATTTACACCCTTCCAATCTTGAGGGGGAGGCAGCCATTGAGCAATTAATCACAGAAATGGTGACTGACAGTTGGGACAGGCACCTATGAAGGGATGATGCAGAGGTCTGAGCGTGTGTGCGTGCATGTGTGTGTGTATGTGTGTGTGTGTTGGTGTTGGGCTGTTGTGTTAGCATAAAAATCAATGCCTCTGTCTAAGGTGAGTTCTAGGTTCCAGGAGTTTCTCCCTCCATCTGGTATGAAGAGCCCCTCCTCCAGTGTGATCAAAGCCAGACTTCACAAACATACACATGCATATGCACGCACACACTCACACCCACTCACACCCACATTCACGCATCCAGCCCGTGTCTCTGCAGTCACAGCCTTGGCAGCTTCAAAGTGTGGTCGTCTGTTCAGTGTGAATCAATCAGCCAGCTCTTTGCTTTGAACTTGCCCGCCCTGGAGCAGACGCAGAACTGTAATCCTCATCAGCCCAGGAGGGCCCTCCCCGCCGACTCTCAGAGCCAGCAGCCCCCCACCAGGCTCTCCTGCTCCACCTGCGGGTCCTGCTGCAGCCCTGCCCGGCTCCCGTCTGCTCCCGCATCTCTGGGGCAGCAGCCCGCTAAGTCTCAGTGGTTCCACACCCAGCAGGGACACATGGAGGTGGGCCCATCTGGGCACTCCTGCCTTCAAAACTCCCCAGGGGCTGCCCTGCTGCCTCAGCTGGTTCAGGAGAGTCAGGCTCCATTCATTCATTCAGCGAGTAGCGTGAAGCCTGCACGTCCACGGGGACAGTCACCAGAGCCGTGGCTGACGCAGCTGCTGGCACATAAGAAGATGCTCGAATGAGACAAGCCAGCACTGCCTCTCGGTGCACAGGAAAGATGGGCCACAGCGCATTCCTGAGGGGGCTGCCAGGAGATCTGGAGGCCGCACCCAGGAAACCCCGTGGGGAAGGCCCAGCCCCCCACCACCACCACTCAGCCAGAGGAGCCCTAAAGGCCGGGGAACAACCAGCCCTCAGGCATCAGCCAAAGGTGCAATTTTTAAACTGCTTCATACTTTAGGTTAAGAAAGGACCTCGTGTGCTTCTGACGATTGCTCCACAGGGAGTGACATTCTCTGGGCTCAGCATTGCAGACCAGGGCTGGGCAGGAGCTGGTGGCACCCCTTCTTGGTGGCTCTCACCAGGCCCTCCTGTCCCTTCTCCTGTTCTCATCACCACTCTCTTCCCTGGAGCATTAGTTAAGACCCTTTCGATGCATGGGGCAGGAAACAAAAAATAAAATACCAAATAGTTGCATAAAAAAAAAAATAAAACAGGATAAAGAGATAGAGAGAGATGAGGCTGAACCAGGGGAGCAGGTTTTAGATTCAGGGGTTAGAGAAGTCTGCTGCTCCGAGCAGAACTCAGCTGGAGGGCCACTTTCATACAGATGTGTCCCCTGGCCCCAGATCTGATCAGGTTCCCAGCCCCTTACCAGCTCTCCTGGCATTCTGTAGATTTCACACTTATTTGTGCACTAATTGTTGGTCTTTGTTTTTCCACCAGACTGTAAACTCCTTGAAAGTGTATGCCCACATCTGCCTTGGCTCAGCATCCAAATCCAAATATCCCCCATTGTCTACAATGTGCCCGGCATAGAGGAAGCAGTCACAAAATGTTTGTTGAATATGTTGTTTAAGAAAATTTGGACCACGGAGTAGAGGGAATTTTTCATCCTGGTTTTATGAGATAACATTCTATGTCAGACCATTTGCCCAGGTCACTAAATGGCCTTTAAAAGAATTAACATTTATTCAATAGCTTCACAATGTTCCATTACTGTGGAAGGCCAGAGAAAAGTGCCTGGGTGTTCTGTGATGAGAGAAGCCAGCACATCCTTTAATTTATTTTGCCCTTCTCCGTTGTTGGACATTTAGCTCAACCTCAACAGGAGATGGAGGACAGGCATCTTCTCTGGTGGAGTGTTTGTGTAGGAGGTTGAAACATAGGCCATTTAGTTTGACATTCAATCAAGTGACCTCTTGATTCAGAGCAGACACTGCCAAAGGCAGCCTCTGTCAACAAAGGGGGCCCAAGCAGTGTGCTGCACCCTCAGGAGACACAGAAGCTGAGATGCATGGAATGCCCCAAAAGTGGCATCTCTAAAGGAGCCATTTCTCTGTCTGCTCATGAACACAATGGACTGACTGTTGTTTCGTAGTGCTTGGGCCGGTACTTTGTCCCCCTTGGGAGCAGAACATAATTTTCCTTCATTACAGGATGCTAAATCATGGCTGGCACTTGGGCTCAGGACCCAGGGGGAATGGGGTCAGATCACTCAGCCACTGCCACCCATGTCTGATCTTGGCCTCTCCCAGTGACGACATCCCTGATACAGCATCTGGCTCAACATACCCCTGTACTCCCTCAGCACTGGGGTCTCGGCTCTGGGAGAGCGCTGCTCACCTGAGGGACACTAATTTGGATTTTGAGCTCCTTGAGGTGACAGAAGGGCACCACGTGTGGGTCCTCCATGCACAGCAGCAGTGATGTCAAGCTCTGGAGTCAGACGTGGATTCACATCCTAGCAGTGAACAAGCTGCTTAACCTCTCTGAGCTTTGATTTCTCCACCTGTTTAATGGGAACGATGATACTGCCTACTTCATTGGGTCACTGCCAGGGTCTGAATGAGATAATCTACCCTAGAGCGTAACACAAGCACGTGGGAAGTGCTCAGTAACTTCTAGCTGTGTTATTCCCAGCACCTAACTCCTTACCTGGCACAGAGTCAGGGCTCAATAAAGGTTCCACCGAAGAACGAACAAACAAATGAACACATGAATGCACTGATTTGGTAACATATGCTACAACAGTTGGTGAGCATCAGTCCACACATTGGCTGCCTTCCACCCCGCAGTGCCAAACGCTTTGTTTGCGTTGGCTGCCTTTTTCCTCATGAACTGGCAGTTTGTTTGGGTCTCCTGGAGACAGTCTGACAGTCCGCAAGCTCCTGGGCTTCCTTGGGTTGCCATTCAGATTGCTCAATTTCTAGGCTGAGACACTCTTCAAAGAGAAGCTCTCCAGACAGAACACCTTCCACCCACTCAGGTCAACAAGGGGCCAAGGGCATTTATAAAAAGTCTGGGAGAACGGGTTCCAGATGCACTGTGCCTCCTCTCTGACTACTGGCCCAGTTTTGATTTAGGGGAGCAGAGGTGAGAGAGATTAGATGTGAAAAGCAGTTTCGTGTCCTAGGAGTTTTACAACTGCTCAGAGAACATCCAAGCCTGATTCTGAACATTGGTCCCCAGTGCTATCAAAAGAGGGACCGGCCACAGGCACTAGTGACTTATGTGCTATAATTGAGGAGGTTACAAAAAGGCCTCAGATGCACTAAGACACCACATGACATTGTCACAGGAGATAAAAGAGCATAGCAGTCAAGAGGGAGGGCCCTGCAGTCAGCTGTATGTGGGTTCAAATACTTCAAATCCTCTGCCACTTGCTAGGTTTATAACTTTGGGCAAATTGTCAACATTTCTGAGCTTCAACCCACTTATCACTAAAGTGGGAATCATAATACAGCCTTTCACACAGGGCTGCAAAGATTAAATAAGATAATAAATACAAAAAGCTTAGCACAGTGTCCAGCACATTGTAAACTCTCTGTTTCTCTTGTGGTGATGATGATGGTTATGATAACAGTGACAATGACAATAGCAATGGTG
>PVKY010010770.1:0-12425 GCA_004027775.1 Bradypus variegatus
TGTACAATTGAACTTATTTCAAAATAAAAAAACCATAGGGGAAGCCAAGATCCTGGACAATTCATAGCATTACCCATAGTTCTTACATAATTTCAGTGGCTTAAAACCATGAAAAGGTTTAGGGAAATGATAAGATACTGAGATGATTAAAACAAAAATTGCCAACTTAGGTTTAGAATGTCTTCCCTCCCTCAAAGGGGTAATGTAGCATTATTTCTGTGTTCCCCTAAATTAATTAATTAGTCCTTTAAGGGCTACATACTTCTATTATATTTTACTTTGTATGCAGTTCTCAATCTTGGCTGCTTATCCTTTAAGTTCCCTTCAAACCCCAAACCAATTAAATCATTCTCTTGGGGGGTAACCCAGGCATGTTTTTTAAAAACTCTATAGGTAAATACAATATGAATCCAAGGTTGCTAATTTTCTACCCAGGTTTCTGCATTGTCAACTTTCTCCACACCTCTCTGCTACCATCCCCAATTTTCATTACTTTGCTCTGTTAGCTGGAATATATTTGTATAGCCATCTCAATTCTGGTTATCTTATGGGACCATAAAGCCAATAATTTTTAATGAAATTTCTTAGTAGCTAACTTGAATTAAATTTACTGGTTGATTGTTAATTGACCAAACTGATCATTGTTTTTGTGCTATGTTAGCTCCATCAGTCTTTGGGGCAGGGACTATTTTTCTTTCTTTATAAGGCTGAATAGTTTAAGTATTTTGTCCTAATGTTTGAGTTCCATAAAGCTGTAATATAGTTATATTCTTAATTTAAAATAAACCTTTTATTTTATTTTACTAGTATTTCATTTAAGACATGCCTTCATTTAATTACTAGTATTTAAGGAATACCTTCTTAAAATTCTTTTAAGAAAGGTTCCTAAAAATGCTGCAATGAAAATTTTTTATGTTGACAATGTAAAAATTAGGTGCTGAAACACAAAACCTCAAATCTTAAAACCTGTGTAACATTGAGAAGCTGTCTTTGAGTGTATGTGTATGTACGGTCATGTTATTCTCATGGTTTTTCTGTTTAAATTTAATACAAATCTTTGGAAAGCATGTCCTTCTGTCCATCATGTGCTTTTGTCTTCATATCACCATGTGTTTCAATCAATAAATGGAAAATTAATCTTAATGAGAACATATTATGTTTAATTTCAGGGAATAAGATTTTATATCCTACCAATTTATATTAAATATGTCAAAATTTCAGGTTCTTTTATTGCATAGTTCAGAGTAGAGGCAGCACCCTCTAATCTCAAGGGTGAGAAAATTAGGTTCTTTTCCTAATTCTGGCATTAATTAGCTTTGAAACCTTAAATCATTTCACTGATATCTGCCTCATTTTCCTAAAAGTAAAACAAGGGAGTGAGACTAAATGATTCCATGTTCTAACTTAAATAGAAATTCCTTGATTAATCTCCACTTTTCCAATTAAAAATTTTCATTTCTGGTTATTTCACAGCCAATCATCCTAAAACGCATTTAAAAACTTTACTGAGAAGTAAAAGCTCACTTCCCTCTCCACTAAATAGCTAAATTACAGAATATGGACATTTCCAATGCAAGTGTAAAGAGTAAGAGTACGCTTATTATAATTTGGGTCATAAAATTGTTCATATTACAGCTTGATCACAGTGAATCTAATTGGCAGCTCAACAATTTTTTTCTCCTTTATTCTTCATAAGACTTGTCTTTAGTTTGATATGCTTTTTAATATTTAATGCTCAATTTTGTCCTTTTTTATATTTAGAGTTCTTACGGTTCCTTTCTTGGTAATTTGTAGAACGTATACTTTAAATAATTTAAAAATTTCCTCAAAACTTATCGATTTGTTTCAGGACAGCATAGAATGGGGGTTGAACATCTCAGCAATGCCTTTTTACTCTGTGGCCAACCACAGGAACTTCTTAAGATTTTCAAATACACACTCCCTCCTAAAGTATTTGAGATGCTTTTGCACAAAATTCCCTTATTTGCCAGGTAAGTATATATTTATCTTTTTAGTGTTCTCTTAAGTACAAGTTTATATTAGTTTCAAATTAAATCCATTCATAAGTCAATTACCAAACAGCTTGGTATACTTATGCATCAACTCACATAAATATTTGGACTTGTTACAGGGTTTTATTTAGCCATAAGACACTACTTTAACTTTGGTTCACTTTTTATTACACTGATCACAAGAGAAAAGTTTGAATACTCCAAAATTATCATGGCTGAGAATAAACTGTATATTGTTGGTCTGACCTGGAATTATTTAGGTTTGACACTTAGCCTTTGAAGAAAACACAAAATAACAAGAACAAAATAATCCTGGACTACACTAGAGCATAATGGTCAACTATTAAACATTTCCAAGCTAGTTGCATAGGGGATGTTTTCTGAACATACATGAAAATGTAGCTAGGATAGGAATGTGTAATGCTCATCCTCACACAAGAAGGGAGGCTAGAAAAGGATAATGCATTGAAATGATTCGCAAGTAACAATTTTGTGTATTTACCAGCAATTTGAGGCAGACATGAATGAACAGGAATGCTTGGAGGATGATCCTGATTGAAAAACATTTCAACGTATCCAAAGTCCAGTCAGATATTATGGTATTGTATAGTATAAAACAACTGCTCAGTGATATTTCCATTTATTTTACTTATATTAATAAAATTTTTTTTCTATCTCATACATGATTGAACGCATATTTTTGTTTTAAAATTAACAGTCACAAGTGAAGAAACAATAGTTTATTTTTCTGATCAAGTCACCAAGCTGCTGAATCTTAAAGCTGCAACACATGCTGCATCTTATTTTCACTGAACAATAAGAACTTCTATTTTGATTATTCTTGGTAAATAGTAATTTTGTTTCTCTCGTGGCTTTCAAATGCCATTCATGACAGGTAGTTTAACATGGTGGCTGTTCCTTTCAGTGGATTATATTAAATAAATCCTCATTTCCAGTACAATCTTTCATTGAAAGTCCATCCATCAGGACTTCTCTATCGTGGTTGGCCAAGGAGTCCTGCTTTCGCTGCCAGGGCTTCATTCTGCTGAATATGATATTCCTGAAATCTCATGGATATTCTTTGTGTCATTTTTAAATATTTCTGTAAGCAATGTTCTGAACAGGTGATCTGAAATAAAAAGAGATGATCCAAGAGACAACACAAACATAATTTTTTTAAAAGGTACATATTCCAAAAGAACAATTAGTGGTTGCTCTTCTTTCCTTCAGATATATCTGAGAATTAAATGGTATTAATAGGTAGGAAGTGACCACAGCTTTCAATTACTGATACTTTCATTGACAAGAATGAATATAAATTGAATGCCTACCAGTTTTCTAAGTACTAACAACAGTGGTGGTGAGTAAAACCCTACCTTCATAAAGCTTTTAGTCTAGTTTTTCCTTGGGTATGTTTCCAAATTAACTGAAAAAGCCCACATTTCTGTCACCTTAGCTAGATTTTAAAAAATGTAGGCCTATTACCAAGTTAGTTCCTTTTTAATGAGAAACTCCGTTCTCAACATTCTTAATTCTCACCCTTTTACTTTGTAACAAGTGTATTTCACTTAACATCTCTCCTGAAATTTACCTATTATTTAACAAGTATTTCTTGACTGCCGATTATATGCCGAGGGCATGAATGTCTGTCAATGTCTCCCACAGGAGTCAAGTTAAGACTTCTAATAGAATTGAGTTTACAGAGTCCACCTATGTAATACGAGTTACCAGATTCAAGCTCTACTTTTTCTCAAGTCAACATGCGTTCTCAGAGTCAGGTTGCAAGACCATGTTGAGTTTCTCTGGCCAGACTATCTTGACTGAATGCTAACTAGTAAGTAATTTTGCCATGGATAGTAAGTAACTCAACAGTCCCAGACAGCTTCTTTAAAAAAAGGTCTGCTTTGGTACAATGTGACTGTCATATTAAATTTGGCCTCATTAAACTTTGGCTGCTTCAGTTTCTCCCATTAGTAGAACATAAAAGGTAGCCCACATTCCTATAGTAATTAAGAACAAGCAAAATGCTTTGGGTGATCCTAATTATATTTGTTTATCAAAAGCTTGGAGAATTTATAATGGGCAATGCTTTTCATACCTCTTCAGGTTTTACTTCTCTTGTTGTGAAGTCTTTAACACAGTCCAAAAAGCAGGTTTCTGTAAGTTTATTGTAGGTTCCAAGAAATTCTTTAAACTATAAACAAATCAGATAGTTCTTAAATAATCAGTTTTCAAAACAAAGAATCTTTGAAACTTTGATTTGTAGTTAGACAAAATATCCTTTAATACTTGAAATCACAGGCCCTTTTCACTAATTTAAATGAATACAATATGATCTGTAAAATATAATCTAATTTTCTAGTTGAATATTTACTTTTTCCTTGATTAACTGTCAAATAAAAAATACATATTCTTCTTTCATATCATGTAACATCCACTTTTGGAACTGAAATATGAACATTTATTTCGTGAGATCATTAACTGACAATGTTATATCCAGTATTGCTTTGCAGGTTTTATAACATCATTTTTCCTTAATTATAATACCTTACCTGTTTTATCTGATCAGATTCTGGGATTTGTGCAGCCATCTTATTTTGATATGTTTATTAGTCACCTGATTTAAAAATAAAAAAAAGTTTGTCAATCTATAAACAATGTTTGTGGACTAGCAGAAAACCTAGATAATCTAACCAAGAATGGCTTATGAAATACAATTAAAAAGTCTACCTAAAATTATTGTTCATATTTTACCAATTCCTAATTATATATGTAATTATACATCATCACCCCAGCTCTCCAGAAAATTCTTGACAAACATAACCTTACAGTTTAGAATTAGAATTTGTAATGTTAGCTGTAGACCCAAAGGTCTACATTTATTTAAGGTCACCCATTAATTTAAGTCTCTACCTTTAAGACTGTTTGCTGTGCTACCTTACAAAGACACTTGTTAAAGCCTTGTTCCTAGCAGCGCATAAAGGGAACCCCAGAGATTTGTCCTGCCTTCTGGTAAGTACTTGAATTAACTACTCCACTGGTGGCTTATGTTTGACCTATGCTAATGATCCTTTTACTCTCCCTATTTAAATATAAAGGTTCTATTAATCATTTAATAAAAACCATTCATTTATAAATCAATGAAAAATATTCAGAATACTAAAAAACCTCTGGGAAGTTATAGGAATTATGCATTTTGTAATTCAAAAAGGGTAATCATAAGGACTTAGCAAAAATTTTGAACATGATATCTGTGACTTGGGGACAAAAGAGAAGGGGTGACATTTGAATTACTGGAATTCTCACATATCCTAAATGTAGGACCCAGGCTCAGCTGATCCAGATATAAAAAGATATCACATTCTTTATTTACTTTATCTTAGATAGCTCTTAAATGGATGAGCTGTCTAATATAAAAGATTTGCAGACAAGAAAGCTCTTCAATGCAGCTCGAATCCAATGACACATTAAAAAAATCATACAATGTGACCAAGTGGGGTTCATTTGAGGCATGCAAGGATGGTTCAACATAAGAAAAATTAATCAATGTAATACAACACATGAACAAATCAAAAGGGAAAAATCAAATGATCATCCCAATAGATGCTGAAAAAGCATCTGACAGAATTTAGCATCCTTTTTTGATAAAAGCACATCTAAAGGTAGGAGTTGACGGAAACTTCCTCAAAATAATAAAGGGCATATATGAAAAACCCACAGCCAGCATCATACTCAATGGCAAGAGACTGAAAGCCTTCCCTCCAAGATCAGGAACCAGACAAGGATGCCTGCTGTCACCACTGTTATTCAACATTGTGCTAGAAGTTCTAGCCAGAGCAGTCAAGCATGACAAAGAAATAAAAGGCATCCAAATTGGAAAGCAAGAAGTAAAACTGTCATTATTTGGAGATAATATGATCTTGTATTTGGAAAACCCTGGGAAATCAACAACATAGCTACTTGAGCTAATAAATTTAGCAAAGTAGTGGGATACAAGATTAATGCACAGAAGTCAATGATGTTCATACACACTAGAAGTGACCTAAATGAAGAGTCACTCAAGAAAAGGATTCCATTCTCATTAGCACAATCGACTGATTTTTGATAAGGCCCCCAAATCCACTGAACTGGGACACAACAGTCTCTTCAACAAATGGGGCTGGGAGAACTGGATATCCATATCCAAAAGAATGAAAGAGGACCCCTACTTCACAAGACCCTACACAAAAATTAACTCAGGGTGGATCCAAGACCTCAATATTAAGAGACAGTACCATAAAATTCCTAGAAGATAATGTAGGGAAACATCTTCATGACCTAGTATTAGGAGGTCGCTTCTTAGACCTTACACCAAAAGCACAAGCAATGAAAGAAAAAACAGAAAAATGGGAACACTTCCAACTTAAAGGCTTCTGTACTTCAAAGGAATTTGTCACAAGGTGAAGAGGCAGCCAACTCAATGGGAAAAACTATTTGGAAACCATGTATCTGATAAGATACTGACATCTGGCATATATAAAGAAATCTTACAACTCAACGACAATAGTACAAACAGCCAAATTACAAAATCGGCAAAAGATATGAAAAAACAGTTCTCTGAAAAGGAAATACAAATGGCTAAAACACATATGCAAAACTGCTCATTTTCACTAGCTATTAGGGAGATGCAAATCAAGACCACAATGAGCTATCATCTCACACCAAATTAGAATGGCTACCATTAAACAAACAGGAAACTACAAATGCTGGAAAGGTTGTGGAGAAATTAGAACTCTTATTCATTGCTGGTGGGACTGTATAATAGTGCAGCCACTCTGGAGGAGAGTTTCACAATTCCTCAGAAAACTAGGTATCGAGTTACCCTATGATCCAGCAATTTCACTTCTTGGTATATACCCAGAAGATCTGAAAGCAGTGACATGAACAGATATTTGCACACCAGTGTTCATAGGGGCATTGTTCACAACTGCCAAGGGATGGAAACAATCCAAATATCCTTCAAAAGGTGAGTAGATAAACAAAATGTGGTATAAACACACAATGGAATACTACGTGGCAGTAAGAAAGAACAAGGTCATGAAACATATGACCATATGGATGAACCTTGAAGACATAATGCTGAGTGAAATAAGCCAAACAAAAAAGGAGAGATATTTTATGTTACCACTAATGTGAACTCTGTGAAAAATGTAAAATAAGTGTCTTATAATGTAGAATGTAGGGAACCTAGAGATAGAATCTAGTGAAGGGGAACAATAATCTAATATGTACAGATGTGATAATGAGGGTGATCTTAATTGTATAGGAATGGTCAGGAATGACTATGGTTCATTAATGGGATAATAAGTATCAGTGATGCGTTGAAGGTGAACATGTTCGTAAATGGTTGTTTAAAGGCAAGTAACCCACAGAGTAGCACCACAAACCTAGATAAGTGTTAGCGTGATATAAGGTATGACATTGCTGCAGAGGGTTAACAACAGAGTAGTATGGAAAACTACCCATTACATATTAATGACTATATTTAATAGGAATATCTTACCAACTCTACAATAATACTAGGGATGAATAATTAGCAGCTGATAAGACCTCTGGGATGTATTATATTATGATAATTGTTTAAAGCTGAGAGTGATAAGGATTGTACAACTAAGTGAAGGTAATGTAAGAAACTGACCATTTATCTTGGGATAGACTATATAAGTGAAGTTAGGAACCCACTACTTAACAAATCAAGCCCTCGACTTGAGGCTTGCTCTTGTGAAATTTAGGGCTGTAAACAGGAGGCTGAGCACTCCCATAATTATGCCTAAGAGGCACCTCCAGGGAACCTCTTTTGTTGCTCAGATGTGGCCTTTCTCTCTCTAAGCCCAACAAGGCAAATAAATTCATTAACTTCCCCCACCATGAGGGACATGACTCCCAGTGTAATGAATCTCCCTGGTGATGTGGCACATGATTCCCAGGAATGAGCCTGGCCCTGGTAATGAGGGATTGAAAATGCCTACTTGACCAAAGGGGGCAAAAAGAAAGGTAACAAGCTGAGGTCAGAGGCTGAGAGATCCCAAATATAGATGAGAGGCTATCCTGGAGGCTTCTCTTATGCAAGCTTCAGCTAGACATTTCAACTGGCCACAGCACCCCACGCCCTTACCAAATGTAGTCCCCAAATAACCTAAATCCCTATCTGAGATTCTATAAAAGATGCATTCACTAAGTTTTATCTTTCAGAACTTAAATCCACCAGAGTGTTCCTATACCACACAAGTCCTAAAACCCAGAGGCAACAGCCTCTTTAAGATCAACTATCAGATGTGGCTCATTTCCCCATACTGTTGACAATGCCCTTTTAATATGAACAAGTTAGGGTGCTCACTGCCTAGACACCCCTGAAGATGGAGAAGGAGATTAAGTGAGAGGAAGAAGTAGCAACAAACAAGATAAGATTGAACACAGGTCTATGAATATTGAAAGTTTATATAATTATATATATATTTTTTGGATGCTGGGGTGTTGGAATGGCTGGAAGGAGGTAAATGACATGGTGGAACTGTAGCCTATAGCTGCTTGTTGAATTGTGCCTTGAAGGTCTTCACCTTTCTGTATATACCTTATATTGCACAATAAGGAAAGAACTGAAATTGTAGAACTGTAACCCATAACAATTTTTGAAATTACCTATGAGACTGCTTGTTGAGCTGTACACCAAGAGATATCACCTTTCTATATGTATGTTATATTTTACAATAATGGAAATGGCTGAAGTTGTGAAACTGTGACCCATGACAGTCTTTGAGGCTTGCTCTCTAAATACTTGTGAAATCATATATTCAAAGTTACCACTGTTATGTATATATGTAAAAGTTCACAATAAAAACAAATAGAAAAACAAAGAAAGCTGTTTAAAATAGAAATAGAAAATTAAATAGCATATAAAAGGAGTAATAAGCAAATACTAATCATGTACATTGTAGACTAAGAGAATTGCTATGACTAACCATTAAATTTAGCTTTGGTTTCCTAATAACCAACACAAAAAGATTTACTGTGGATGTACATAAAATTATGAGCCCATCGTTTGTTGTTTAAAATGGCGCTGAAAGTGTGAAATTTTCATGAAGCTTATATAGAGTTGAAATTAACATTCTCATTTTAACACACAAGCAATGGTGATACCACTCCATCATTTCCAACTCCCCTTCTGCATTTATTCTTTCCTCTTTACTCCTTATTCCGTAAGTGCTTAAGAACTCTTGTTATTTTTGAAGTCACTTCCTCCATTTGCATTGGACACCACTTCATTTCTGTTTGCCATGTTAGTTTCAGTCCAGATGTTATAGCCCAGTTTTTTTTGAAGTAATGACTAATAAAAAGTATAATTGTCTATAGAATCTTTAGAAGTTGTAGGATTTAAACTATCTTTTCTGCTATACCTCCTCTACATCTGCTGCTCAATGTTAACACAGAACAATCTAGTAGAAGTTTTAGGTTAGCCTAACATTCAGGCATTTAGTATTCCATAAACACCTAAAAAGTTAACGAGACTTTTTGTTCCTATTTTATTTCACAGCATTTTCAGTAATATTTTTACTAATAAACCCCCTGGAAAATACCAAGATTTAACTGAAAGTCACAATTATTCAAATACTGCTGTGACTGTCATTATTTGTATGTTTCAGGTAAGATACTATTCATTATAGTTCTCCTTAGCTCATTCAAGTCATTAATACAAATTCCAAACACTCCAAATACTTAACTGCATAGAAATCCAAACCTAATTGTTGAATCATCTTCTAATATCCATTTCATTTATAATTTGTGATCTTAGAAATTACTATTCTAATTAATTGGTAGATATTCATGTGATAAATACTTATTGGCTAAAGTACCAGGGAATGTATTGTTATAAGACTGCCATGCTTCTGAGGCAAGAAGCATTTTTATGGCTGCTATAAAATACTACTAACTAGTCAATGAAACAGAGAATTCTGTAAGCATATAATAAAATGAGGTTGTATAAAATTTCCAATTCCGGGAAGATGGAGTAGACATGCTTTTCGTTAGTTTTCCCACTAATTAACTAAAAACCCTGAACATTAGATATAAAATAAGATGATTCTGAAAGGTGGAGGGAAGACAGATCAGCTATAGTCCTTGGGACCTGAGGAATCACATAGTGGTGAGTTTCCTGGCCCTTTTTTTTTTTTTTTTGGCCTGATATACCACAGACTTTGAGCTGAAGAAGCAGGCAACCTGAAAGTGCCAATGAGCATTTTCAAAAAAAAAGTGGCTCCTACCCCATCCAAAGCCTGCTCTCTAGCCAAAGGACAGGAAGAAAGGGGCGGCTTGCAGGCAGAAAACTTTTAGACAGTAACTGCTGTACTCCAGATAAACAACACAGATAAAAACTGTGAGCTCCACCCACATCAGCAAAGGCTGAGCAGGGAGTCTAGACTTCCATCCTGGTCAGGCCATAATGAAGTACTCCAACTCCTTACCAGAGTGGTGTCCGAAAAGGCCAATTAGGGAGCAGGGACTTTCATTCCCACTGGATGTTGCTGAAACCAATACCCCCAACCCCAACCCCAGCAGTGTCAGTGGAAACTACATGGAAAGGTTGGACTTACACCCCAACTGGCAGTAACGAGGCATCCCATCTCTTCTCTGTGATCTCAGAGGAGGCTTAGTGGAGAATCAGGACTTGCATCACCTCATAGCAGTCATCAGGCCAACCAATACCCTACAGTATCAGTGGAGGCCACATGGGGAGCAGTAATGAAGCATAGCAGTCCCTCCCAGCAAGGGAGGTATCAATGGAGGCCTAGTGGGGAGCCAAAACTCCTACTCACACCCAGCAGTTGGCAGGTGGCATCTCTCCCTTCCCCTGCTAGAGGAGTGTCAAAGGAAGTCAGCTACAAGAGAAGTTTTAAATAAGATCCAGACTCTTATATAACACAATATCCAAAATGTCCACGTTACAAGTGAAAATCTCTCATCAAATCAAGAATGAAAAAAGACAATCAACAGATGCCAATACCAAGATGAGTTGTCAGAATTATCCAACAAATATTTTAAAACAGCCAGTATAAAAATACGCTTTAAGCAATTGCAAACATGCTTGAAAACAAACAAACAAACAAAAAAGTCTTAGCAAAGAAATAGAAGACATAAAGAAGAACCAAATTAATTTTAGGAATGAAAATTACAATAACCAAAATAAACTCAGGATAGACTCAACAATAGAAGAGAAGAAACAGAGAAAATAACCAGTGAACTAGAAGACAGAACAAAAGAATGACTCAATCTGAATTAACATCAGAGAAAGTAGACTTCAAAGCAAAGCAAATTACCAGAGCCAGAAAGGGACATTATACAATGATAAAAGGGTTAACCCAACAGAAGACGTAGCAATCCGTAATGTGTATGCACCAAACAACAGAGCTGCAAAATAGGTGAAGTGAAAACAGAACTGAAAGGAGATGAATCCACAATTGTAGTTGGAAACTTCAACATCCCTTTCTCAACAATTGATAAAGCACTAGACAGAAAATCAGCAAGGGTACAGAAAAAATCAACAACACCATCAACCAACAGGATCCATCCAAATTTATAGAATAGTCACCCAACAACAAAGAATACACATTCTTATCAAGTGTCCACAGACATATTCCAAGATAGACCATATCCTGGGACATAAAACTAACCCCAACAAATTTAGAAGAACTGAAACCATACAGTGGGTGTGCCAGTTTGAATGTATTATATCCCCCAAAACACAATTATCTTTGATGCAATTTTGTGTGGGCAGACATATTAGTGTTAAGTTGGGATGTTTGGATTAGGTTGTTTCCATGGAGATGTGCCCCACCCAGCTGTAGTGATAAATCTGACTGGATAATTTCCCTGGAGGTGTAGCCACACTCATTCAGTATCGGCCTTGATTAGTTTACCAGAGCACTATATAAGCTCAGATAGAAGGAGCAAGCTTGCTACAGCCAAGAGGGACACTCTGAAGAATGCACAGAACCTGAGAGAGTAGCTGCAGATGACAGACAGTTTGAAGATGGCCATTGAAAGCAGATTCTTGCTCTGGAGAAGCTAAGAGAGGACAAACGCCCCAGGAGCAACTGTGAGTGACATTTTGAAGAGAAGCTATGGCCTAGAGAGGAATGTCCTGGGAGAAAGCCATTTTGAAACCAGAACATGCCAGCCATGTGCCGTCCCAGCTAAAAGAAGGTTTCCACACGCCATTGGCCATGCTTCAGTGAAGGTACCCCTTTACCTTGGACACTTTATGGTGTTAAGACTGTAACTTTGGGGGGTGCGGCAAGATGGTGGACTGGTGAGCTGCATGTTTTAGTTACTCCTCCAGGAAACTAGGTAGAAAGCCAGGAACAGGAGAACCTATGATGG
>PVKY010010771.1:0-12423 GCA_004027775.1 Bradypus variegatus
CTCAGTGATCTAGTTAAGTGAGACAATAATGTCCTTGTGCTTTAAGTCTCTTTAGTTGGGTATTCTGCTTTTTGAAGAGGCAAGATAATATAATATAGTGGTTGAGAGTGCAGACTCAGTCAGATTGCCTGTGGTCCAATTTCAGTTCTCATTATTTAGATAACCATGGGGAAAGGAACTTAACAATTCTGACTCTCACCTGTGAAATGGGGATAATGACAGTTACCTACATTCATAGGTTGTTATGAGGACTAAAAGTGTTAATACATGTAAAATACATTGAACCAGTGCTTGGCACACAGTGCTCAATCTGTACACTATGATTATTTCTGGTAAAAGTATGTTCATTGACACATGCAAAGAACTCACAAAAATGTTGACTTGCTCCAGTTATTAAGTGCTTTCTTACACTAAAATTTTCCTCTGACTTCTGTTTGTCCTGTTCTCTTAAGTAATCATTGAGATTACTCCCTCCCCCTTTGAATATCTGAGCAGAGCTATAATGAAACTATCCACCTTCCTCCCCCAACCCTGCAAAAAATACCCTTCTCTTCTCCACATCATTTATTCCCATTTTCTCAACCATTTTTGTTCATTGCTTTGGTCTCTGCCTCTACAAGCTTCTAATTTTTCAATGTCTCTTTTCAGGTGTGGTTTTCAGAATTTTCAGCTGAAAAGTATTTATTGAGTGGGCACCATAATACAGGTATAGTCTGGCCAATTCAGTTGGTGAAATTTCCATCCACGATTAGGTCACGACTATTATATTAGTCTAGTCGAAGGACAGGAAATAGCTGGTCATCCTATTTCCCTTCCCCATACTCATGACAGACATCACTAATCAATCACCATCTGTGCCAGTTCGGATATATTATGTCCCCTCCAAAAGTCATGATCTTTTAACCCAATCTTGTTGGGTGGAACCTCTTGAATGAGTGTTTTCATGGAGATGTGACACCCAACTGTGGCAGATACCTTTTATTAAATTGTTTCCATGGAGGTGTGGGCCCCACCCACTCAAGGTGGGTCTTGATTGATCACTGGATTACTTAAGAGAACTCAAGAGCCGACACAGATGCTAGCTAACACTTGGAAACACTTGGAGATGCAGACAGAAAGATGTTTGTAGATGCTAAGCTAAGAGATGAAGCCCAGAGAGAAAGAAGCAATGATGCATGAGCTGAGAGACAGGAGCTAAGACAAAAGCCCTGAGACATTTTGGAGAAAGCCATTTTGAAATGCAACTGGGAGCAAAGGGCCAGCAGATGCCAGCCACGTGCCTCCCCAGCTGACAGAGGTGTTCTGAATGCCACTGGCCATTCTTCAGTAAAGGTTTCCTCTTGTCAGTGCCTTAGTTTGGACACTTTTTATGGCCTTAGAACTGTAAATTTGTAACCCAATAAATCCCCTTTAAAAAGGCCAATCCATTTCTGGTATTTTGCATAACAGCAGCTTTAGCAAACTAGAACAATATCCTTGCTATTTACCTTTTTCATACTCATGACAGATATCACTAATCAATCACCGTACTTTTTCTTCACTGGGCTCATGAATCTTCTCAGACAGTACTCCAAGAATCCACTATTATTAAAATTAGACTGAATTTCTTGTGTTATAAAGTGGCACCAATTTTATATTCAAATTACGAACAGCTAAAATATTTAAATCTTTTTCTCACAATGTGCTCACAAAGCCAGGTTTACCTCATTAATACATGCTTAATTGATTTTTAAAAAAATGTTTTTCCTCCTGATATTTGTGTATTCTTTTTTAACCAGTTATAAACAAACTGCTCAGACTTGCTTTTCACTTGATATATTTTCCTATATTACATACCCTTTGTAACCATAGAGTCAAGAAAAAAGTTAACACAAAAATCAATTATACCACGACAACTGACCTCAGAGCTTCACACATCTCCTTCTTAAATTTTTGAAACAGCTTTACTGAGATACAACCACACATTAAAATGTTTTTTAGGATATTCACACCCTTGTGCAACCATCACCACATACCCTACTAAATTTCATCATTTCATTTTTAATATGTTTATTAAAAGATACTCAATATCAGATGTCATCAGTGAATTTCAAATTAAAGCAACAACGAGATACCATTATACACCTATTAGAATGGCTAAAATCCCAAACACTGACAATACTAAATGCTGACAAGGATGTGGAGCAACAGGAACTCTCATTCACTGTTGGTGGAAATGCAAAATGGAGCAGCCGCTTTGGAAGATTGTCTGGCAGGTTCTTACTAAACTAAACACAGGCTCACCATTTGATCCAAAAATTGGGCTTGTAGGTTTCAGCCAAATGAGTTGGAAACTTATGTCCATATAAAAACCTGCACATCAATGTTCACAGCAGCTTTATTTATAAATGCCAAAAATTGGAAGCAACCAAGATGTACTTCAATAGAGGAATGGATAAATGTACTATGGTGCATCCATAAAATCAAGTATTATTCAGTGATAAAAAGAAATGAGCTATCAAGCCATGAGAAGACACAGAGAAACCTTAAATGCATATTGTTAGGTGAAAGAAACCAGTCTGAAGGTTACATTCTATATGACTTCAACCATATGACATTTTGGAAAAGGCAAAAAATGACATTTTGGAAAAGGCAAAACTATAGAGACAGTAAAAAGATCAGTGGTTGCTTGGGGTCCTGAGGAGAGGAGGAAGGATAAATAGCTGGAGTACAGGGCATTTTTAGGGCAGTGACACCATCCTGTAGGATACTGTAATGGTAGATACATTACATTGTCCATTTGTCAAAACCCATAGAACTGTACAACACAGAGTGCACCCTAATGTAAAGGATGGATTTCAGTTAACAATAACGTATCAATATTGGTTTATCAATTATAACAAATGCAAATATACTACAGTAATACAAGAAGTTTATAATAGGGGAAACTGCATGGGGAATAGAGGATATAAGAGAACACTGTACTTTCTACATAACTTTCATACAAACTTGAAACCACTCTAAAAATTGTCTATTTTTAAAAATATAATTCTGCCATTTGCACTACTAGAATGCTTATTCTTGCTTGCACAGGTAACCTGAATCTATTTTAATAAAATTGCACAAAACAGGGTTAAGATAATTGCCAGGTGGCTACAGGTTGCGATTACTCCAGCATCACTTTTTTTTTCTTAGCAGAGTCATTTAAATAAGCCACAAAACCTCCTCATCTATAACGTTCGCTAACCCCAAACAGGCAGCATGAGGAATACAAAGAGAGCAACGTTCTGTCTATCCACCCCACCACTAATGCCCAAAGACAAAGAGGTAAGTATGGACTAGCATAACTTTTTTTAAATGCAACCAGCCTGGGAAGGCAATTATTTATTTATTTTTCTAAGAGCTCACAAACTATGAGTCCTGGAATTTGACTGACTGATACAGAATCTCTTGGTCTGCAGTCTCAGCAAATACGTTACCTGCTGCCCCAACCCCTCTTTTTTAAAGTTCAGAATAAGATCTGTCCCTGTCTGGTCTCTGGCATCTCCTTGAGAGCAGGGAGTTATTTTATTCACTTTTCTGATGCTGTCTGGCACACAATAAGCCTGCACTGCATATATTTGTTGAATAAATAGGCAAATACCTTTAACATAGGTTTCTGATAGTGATTTCACAATCACTTCTACTAATTACTCTGGTAATAATTCTCACCTGCTAACTTCTACCTGTCCATCAGCAGTTAGCTTAAATGTCACTTATTTGGGGGAGCCTTCCTGATTCCCTAATGCTTCTGGTCTCTGCTCTTTCACATGACCAGTATGGCTTGTCTGCCTTCCCTTATTAAATGTAAGCCCCATGAGGGAAGCGTCCACATTTGTTTACCACATTCAACTTTCTAACTCCAATTCCAACCACAGTGCCTGGCACTTACTAGGTACTTAATCAGTGTTTGTTGAATGAACAAATGAAGTAAATTGGGATGTAATTTGTCTCTGTCTGAAGGCCTTCAACACAGCCAGCTGTTCTTGTATTACCTACCCACCTGTCTTGATCTTCAAGCTTTTTTTCCTTTAACAACTTAATTGAGGTATAATTTATAGATCATAAAATTCACCCATGGAAAACCTTCTTACTGTGTTTCTTCTCTCTCATTTTTGTGTTTCAAGGTCATTTTTTTAATGGTAAAAATTGAAAGAAGGTAGAGGTGTAATGTAGTGGAATCTTAGACAGAGAGCAGGTTCTTAGAGTATGTTTTACCACGGTTCACTTCCCAGTTTTACTTTTTTAATTGTGACCCTAAGCAAATTAACATAAGACTCAGATTCTCATCTGTAAAATGGCACTAACAAGAGTTTCTCCACTGGCTCCTCTGGGGGTTAAATGAGATGACATATGAAGCCTCTGAACCACTCAAGAGGCATTAACTCCTTTCTCTCTGTCATCAGTTAAGCTCTAACCAGTAGGTCTATTCTTCCATCATCATCATCATTACTTTGTTCTGAGCTTATTTTAAAAAATACCCAACCTTCTTGCTTCCTTACTGTTTCTGCAAGCCCCATTTCCTTCTGAGATTTACCTTTCCTGGCACTATTTTTACAGATCTCTGCAACTCTTTTTATTCATGCTTCGGCATATGCTTTTTCTCCATCTTGGAATACGCTGGTAGGAAAAAAAAGCCCACCTGAGATCATTAGAGAACAGCGGTTTCTTCAGTTGCCATTCCTTTTCTTCTTCTCTGGGATTACTCTGCCTCTTATTCTTTTAAAAATGCTTTTCCTTTTACAGCCTCTCGTCATGAAAATCATATCTTTTCCCTGGATCTGTTTCCTAAGTCTCTGACGGCCTGCCTTCTCTGGGTCCTCTATTACAGTCACACAACCCCAGGCTTCTTCCGCTTTCCCGTGACCTACCAATTATTCCTGGGGAGTCACATTACATCAGCATTGCTAATGTAATAGATGTTATATACCAGATTATTTTTAATTCTAGGCAGTCAATTAAAAACGAACCTTGGTGCTGATGTTATGAAACATGGAGGATGACTGTCTAAGGTCAAATGCAAACTGCGAAATTTGGGGGACATATAATACATTAAATATATACCTGTTGAATTTGAGCTTTTTCTCGGTGCTTCCGAGAACCCGAGCTTTCAGGTGATTGATACGGTAGAAATGGTGGGATTCCAGAAACTTCGCAAAAAATTAGAGACTCCATCAAAAGAAGAGTTACCAATACACTGAAGCAACGCCCACCAACAAAACCCAGATTATCTCACCCACCGCAAGGGTTGGGGGTCAGACCGTACCACTCCGCGCTGTGCGAGGGGGGCTCGTGCCCATTTGGCTGTGACTGGCCGTTTCCCCCTCGCTTGGTTTTGTCCCTGTTCCCCCCGCGCAGGCACCCACAGTGCGTCAGGCCGGCTCTTTATAGCGGCAGGTTGGGCGGCTCCGCTCGCTGTTTTTCTTCATCTCTCGTTGGTGACGTCTGTTGCTGTTGGCGAAGATGCAGCTCAAACCGTTGGAGATTAATCCCGAGGTGAGTGCTAGGTGCGCGGTTGCTTGGGGAGGGCAGAGTAGAGGGCCATACCTCGCCAGGTAGCCAAGTTGATTGGTTTTGTTTTATTTGTTCTTTGCTTTTGCCTTTCAGATGCTGAACAAAGTGAGTGGCATCTCGTGCTGCCTCTGTGCCCTCTCTCCCCGGAGCGCCGAGGCAGAGGCGCCCATCGGCTCGGAATCGAGCCGCGCCCTGCACTCTCCAGAGGCGGCGGCTTAGGGATCCTCTCTGTGCCCCTGCCTTTGGGTGATGACTCTGCGAAACCCGGCAGGGGGAGATGGAGGAGGCCGCGGCCAGATGAGAACGCCGGGCGAGCTCCTGAGGGCGTGGCGCAGCCGCGCGGACTCGGATGCCCGTGCTTCGCCGCAGCCACGTGCGGGACGCGCTTTGTGCTGTGTCATTGCGCCGAAGGTGGTGGGGGAGGGCTGGGCGCGGGGCTCCTCCCAGGGTGGAGTGGGGGCGCGGAGGGCGCGCGAGCAGGCCTCCCCCGCTGGCAGGTGCCCGTGACTTGCCTGTTTCCTTGCGCCTGGCCGCCTTGTTTCCTCTCCGCAGGTGCTGGCCCGGCTGGGGGTCGCCGGGCACTGGCGCTTCGCGGATGTGTTGGGACTGGAGGACGAGGCTCTGGGCTCGGTGCCAGCGCCTGCGTGCGCGCTGCTGCTCCTGTTCCCCCTCACGGCCCAGGTAGGGTGTGGGGCCAGGGGTGGGCGGGCTCCAGACAATGCGGACTGCCCCCTGCGTGAGGTGTAGAGGGCAGGGTAGACCCTCCGCTGTCGTCACTCCCGGGGTGTCCTGGGAGTTCAGACCTGGCAAAACTGCCCCCTTTCCTTGGGGAATAAAGGGCGTGCCTCCCAAGGACAGAGGGGACGGCCCCTTCTTGGTACCCACTCATCGGAGCTCCTGTTGCAGTCGGGTGTATTGCTTTCTCACTCATCCAGCCTGAGTTGCTTTAAATTTGGAAGAGAAACAGTGTCTCACGTCCATCATCCCAATTTTCCAGGGAAATAACTCATTTTACGAGTTTGCTCAAACATTTATATTTAGCCTTTAATACATAGAGCCTTTTCTGAGCTTTCTGCTACAAGGAATGGCTGATTGTTTCCCTTTAAGGGGCTGTAACCTGTCAGCTTTTTGTTTGGTTTTCTGAGTCCCCACTTGCTATCAAATGTTAGGGGGGCAGGCTTCCCTAAATCAGAGAAAACAATAGGTTCTCCAATTCTCCACCGTCACTGCCTGCTGAGGCCTGGGTTTCTGTAGACCTTAGGGGATTCTTCTCACTCAACCCCTTTAATCCCCACTCCCCAAAACTTGGTTTTTAGGCTCTTGAATATTTGTGTGTGTGTGTGTGTTTAAGCTTAATAATTTGTGTGTGGTTTTTGCTTGGCTCTTTGTTTACCTCCTTCCCCCTCTGTTATCCTCCTTCTTTTCTGGCCTTGCAGAAAATATGAATTAGGTTGGTATTAGTCTTGGAAATACCTTTTCATTTCCCTTAGGATGGTCTACTTCCTACAAGTGTGCATGGATATATGTACCTCAGAGGCTGAGCATCAGATGTAAAAAGGTAGCTGAGATAATCGTCTTACTGTTTTCGGAATACCACTAATTAGCATGGCATTGTCCATCTCCTACTGCTGTCACTTATCCTCTAACATGAGAGTGATTAAAATTTGTGTTAAAAAAAACTTGGGGCAACACTTCAAACATAGAGTAAGCTTCACTGAAGCACCCTCACAAGGCTGGATGTGCTAGAAGCATGCTAAGCATAAATTAAGCCCCTTGGGAAGTGCTGGGTAAATGGGTAAGAGTTGAGAATGAAATCACTTATGAAAGCTTTTAGATAATCCCACTGATAGGTTTTTATTGCCCAAAGCCTTTACTTAGACAAAAAGGGAACTGCCAAATAATAGCAAGCCAAATTAGCTTTCCCATTGACCGAATCCAATGCAGTCTCCTTTCCCCCACTTGAGTGTCTTGACAGATCTTTTTGATTTGAGGAACAAACCATGATGACTCTGAGGTTTTGAGCGGCTCTCAGAGGCATGGCTTCAGGGAAGCAGTGGTGCAGGGCCTTTGCCTTTCAAAGGCCCACTGGTCTGGTTGCTGGGTCTGGCAGCTCTTCTCGAGAACATTCTGGTTTGAATAGCTTATTTCCAGTTCAATCCATCAGATTTATCGTGCACTGATTGTGCTAAACAAACAAACAAACAAAACAAAACAAAAAGCCACCCACTGGCTAAACACTGAAGCAAATTCAAAGAAAAATTGAGGTGTGTAGGCTGACTTCCAAACAGCTAACGTGAATTTAGAGAGGATCTAGTTTGGACTTGGAATATTATGAAATCTTAAATAGATCACTTCTAAGACCTTAAGTTCCTGTGAAATATTTACAGAAGTGTCTCCATGAAAGAGCACAAATGACCCTAAAGGACAGTAGTATCCCCTTTTGTTTCTTTTTATTTAATTAAACAAGGAAAATGAAAATCTTTAATAGTCAATGAGTAACAATTCAAGGATTTGATAGTTGCTTACTGGCTGGAGCTTAAGTTGATCTCTGGTTACAGCATTTGTGAAATGAGATGATCTCAGATCGGTGGAAGAGATTTGTTCATCTGATAATACTGCAGAGCTTGCTTAAACTCTTCCATGTGTTGGTGATGCAAGGCTACTAGAATTGGAAATATGCTTCTGGTATTCTCTTGGAATTTAGCTGGTTATGGGAAATTGTTTCTTTAGCATTAGCACCCTGACTTTTAACTGAGAAGTCATACCTTTAAGATTTTTAAAACTGATTATTGCAAGGTTATTATTAGTAACAAGCCCACCAAATTACTATACAAAAGCAGTAACAGTTGTTCTGGGATATCATTTACCAGTCCACACCCCCAATTGCTAATCTGTCCTCAAATGAAGTGTATAGCTGGCAAGGCCAAACAAGTGTCACATTCCCTCTTTTAGGATGAGAAGGTTTTGAAAAAGCACAGCTGAAAAGACCAGATGTCTTTTCTTTGGGGAAAAAAAAAAAACAACAAAAAACCGGGAGGGTGGGCAGTGAAATAATTTCTTTGAATTGCTTTTTCCTTTTAACAGTTAAGGCTTGTTTGTTTGAAGAGCAGTATACTTGGACAGAATAGACATAGACCTTTAAAGAATAGTGAAGTAAGAAACTGGTTGGTGTTCTTGTTACGCTTTTTGATCAAAGCTTGATTGGGATGTCCATGTGAAGTACTGTTTTTGTTAGTGTTAAAAAAAGACACATCAGTTCATTATTTTCTCTTTATTTTCTGATTTAATGACACCGTCTATTAAAAGCTAAAAGATTGCAGTGGTGTCTAGACAAAGCCTTGGGCAGTATCCAAGGCAGTTACTGCACTGCAGCAATCAGGGCGGAGTCTCAGAAGCTCTTGGAACCCCACAGGCTGGGTGAGTGTGGGAGGCAGACAGGCCACTCTCTGGGCATTGGCCAGCACCTAGAACCAGGGCTCCTGGTTGCACATCCCACTTGTGTTTCCATTTAGGAGGGAGAACTCGCTGTGCTGCCATCTGTTATTTCTTTGCATTTTCAATTAGAAATATAAAAATCTTTTACATTCGCAGCATGAGAACTTCAGGAAAAAACAGATTGAGGAACTGAAGGGACAAGAAGTTAGTCCTAAAGTATACTTCATGAAACAGACCATTGGGAACTCCTGTGGTACAATTGGACTCATACATGCGGTGGCCAATAATCAGGACAAACTGGACTTTGGTAAGGATAGGTTTTCAGGCTTGCTCTCCTCTAATTAAACTTGGAATGTGGAGGTCAGAATGTCGAGTTAACCTTAACCCATGATTCTTCATTCCAAAACCCCAGGTTCTTTTTAGCAAAGTCATTGCCTTAAAATTATTTGAAATGTGTTTAGTCGTAGTTACTTCTTATTCAGATACAATCAGTGCATGAATTCTTATTGTTTCTCTCTTTAGAGAGAAGGAAACTCATTTACCGAGAAGCATGGTTGGGCATTCTCCATCAAAAGAGGAGGAGTGGGTGATAGCTAGCCTTTGTACTGCCCCTCTGCATAGGCTCTCCCAGTTTGCAGACATCCTAAATGGGTCAGAGGCAAAGGAAAAAACACTTGAGGGCCATTGTTGTAGTGATTCTCACATGCTCCCATTCAGTTCTCAAAAATTGCAAAGAATTATAGATATTAAGCTGTAAAATGCCAAAGTTATGGCCCACCTTTAATGGTTCTGTTGCATAAGCAACAAGAGAAACCAACACAGCTTATAATGGTTGGATTCAGGTGAAGAGTGAAGGTTCCTGTAGGGAGGGCACAGCAGCAGGCCCAAAACCCAGAAGATCCAGCAGTGAACATTCAGGTCAAGGACTTCAGTCCCTCATGTCCCTACCCCTGATGGATGCTGTGGACGATATGCAAGAAAAAACGAGACTCAGCCCTTAATCTTGTCAGAGGCATATTAATAGCACTAAGCTATATTAAAATAGCATAGCCATCGTGTATGATTTAGACAAGAGGTTAAAAACTCATTTGTAAAGGGCCAGAGAGTAGATACTTTAGGGTTTGAGGGCTACATGGTCTCTGCTGTTGTAGGTGCAAAAGAAAACATGGACAAGATGTAAACAAGGGGATGTGGATGTATTCCAATAAACCTTTATTTATGAAAATGGGGCAGTAGTTTGCCAACTCCTAATTTAGACAGTGGGTGAGGGTGGCTAAGAATTGAGCGATTTCAACTAATAGTCCACACTTGTTTTCGGCACGTCATGTGTTTAAATGTGTGTATACAAACATATACAAATATGTTTTTTTGTTTAAACAAGTGAATAGTGGCCAAGTCTCTATTCCTGGTATACTTTTGAAATTAAAAAATGACTTGTCTGGCCATAAATATCCAGATCTTATAGAAGTTGTTTTTTCAAATATTGGCTTGTCTGAGCCATATAAGAAATTGTAGCTTGATTCTTGCTATTTCTTCTGTAGTAAGTCTCATTTCATTTACTGTAAGCCTGGGTTCAGCAGAGATACTGTAACTTCTGTAACCATGATAATGATGGTGTCACTTAATCTGAGTCATTGACTTCTTCAAAGTTAAGAGGATTCCCTTTTCTTCCAAATTTTGAATAGTTTGCATTTAACAAGATTTTTAAAAAAATATAAGTAGAGATAGAAGTTCAAGTTGAGGTCTTTTAAAATGTGTCTCATTATAGCTGTGTAATCAGTAACTCCTTTATCCACACAGAGTGAAAACAAACCCTTGTTCCAGGAGTCAGCTAGTTGTCTCTAGGCCGGACTATTTGGCTCTTTACATTTCTTTTGAAGATCTTTAAGTTTATGTCTATCTGGATAACCGAATTAACCAGGATTGATTTTTTACTCTGAAATAAAAATCTTGGCTGAGAACTGTTACTTAGTTAGGATGTTACTATAGAGTCACGTACATAAGAAAGTGTACTTTCTGGTAGTGCTCTAGATTCAACGATAGACCCTACAGTCTGTAAACATGGTACTAAAAAATTCACAAATACCTGTTACTTATGGGTAAGAGCTATAAGAAAGTGATTAGCTGAGATTGAAAGAGGAGTGGGAGGTGGCGAGGTGAAAGTGGTTAGGAGTAGCAGGAAGCAGAGGCAGGAAAGAGCTCTGTGCTGGAGGAGGGGAGAAGTCTCTGGCTTGAATGTAGTGAGTTAGGGGAGCGGTTAGGAAAGGGGTAGGGGAGGAAGGGGAGCTCATTCACATCCTTAAGGATTCAGTCACTAAGCATGACCAGCTATGTAGCAGCTTAAGTCAGCAATAAATTTGAGCCTATTTGCATTGCTTTTTCTCTATTAATACATGCGTTTGCTTTTAAAAGAGGACGGGTCAGTCCTGAAACAATTTCTTTCTGAAACGGAGAAGATGTCTCCTGAAGACCGAGCAAAATGCTTTGAAAAGAATGAGGTAGGATGAAAACTTTTAGCCTATTGCATTCTTTAAAATAACACTGGAAATCCTCATGCTGATTATTTTCTTTCTTTTGCAGGCCATTCAGGCAGCCCATGATGCAGTGGCACAGGAAGGCCAATGTCGGGTAAATGCAAATACAAATCACAGTCAGGCAGTCCAGGTGTAACTTACGTTTCAGTGAAATTCATGCACCTCTTACTGGAACACAGCAAATGGTTAATACCAGAAAATTTCTACCTGAATGATGCTTTGGCCAGGCTTGTTCATAAAAATGGCTCTTAAGAAATCTGGTTGGCAATTGATTCAGTATTCAATAAATTCAAAGCCAAAGTGTTCTGTTTAGATCTAAATGAGTCTTTTAGATGATGGATACCTCTTCTAGTAATTAAGCATTTCAAGTACTCTTCTCAGTCTGTTTTGGGGAGAGTAAAGGCAAAACAACAGACTAACGATTTCCAGAAGACTTAAACATACTGTAATCTGAACAGAACTTTCAAGTCAGTTGCTAAATTAGATTTCAGTGGATTAACTGTAGTTGGCTAAAGTTGCCACTTTTTCGTCTTGACCTTGGATGGGATACTTATCCTCCCTAAGCCTTGATTTCTTTTTCAGTAAAATATATGTGACAGTAATTATCTCAGGGTTGTTCTGATAATTACAGCATATCTCCCTTAATGGGCTTAGAATAGGACCTGGTATGTAGGAAATTACTAGCTATATGAAATATAAATATTATAAACTTATAAATACATAAAACACTAGCTATAATTTAAGTAAAATATAAGCACATCACTTCAAGCATATTGTGTTTGAATGGCAACAAATTATTTTTAACAAATTAAGTTCAAAGAACTCATTACAAATGTTTTTTGACTCTTCAGGTAGATGACAAAGTGAACTTTCATTTTATTCTGTTTAACATCGTGGATGGCCACCTCTATGAACTTGGTAT
>PVKY010010772.1:0-12440 GCA_004027775.1 Bradypus variegatus
TCCACACTGTTCTACACATTTGACACATAGTATATTATTTAACCTGGTGTAACAGTAGGTGTCACCTACTTTACAGACGGGATAACAGCTACAGAAGGCAGTTATGGGATGCACAGAGCTGGGATCCGAAACCCAGAAGTCGGGTGACACTTCCTGAGCAGCCCTTTCTGGGGACTGTGAAAATGACTATGTCTCTTTAATAATTCCCTGCATTAGCTTAGAAATCTGTGGTGCCCACATGCCAGGTGTGAGGGCCATGAGGGTACAACCCACTCTATGTCACTAACTTTATCTTCCTTTCACTCACTCCATCTTAAAGTTTAGCGATATGACTGATTCCCTGAAACAAAGTATAGTGTATGTATACATAAATAAAATTGCAGCGCTTTCACAAGAACATGAAATCAGATTCTGTTCTCATTCAAATGATCTTTATTTTCCCCTAGAGATTATGTAAAGCTTTGTTCCACCAAACAAAAATTTGTTTTTATACCTGTTGTAAGATCACTGGAAACTTGAACATTGGACCTGATTTTCATGAATTTTTATTCATCCTTTAGGTATGATAATTATAGTGTAGATATATTTTTTTATTTAAATTCCGTTTTATTGAGATAGATTCACATACCATACAATCATCCATGGTGTACAATCAACTGTTCACAGTACATTTTCCTTACACCAGAAAATCAGAATCAGAATAAAAAGTAAAAGTAAAGAACACCCAAATCACCCCCCCATCCCACCCTATTTTTCATTTAGTTTTTGTCCCCATTTTTCTACTCATCCATCCATATACTGGATAAAGGGAGCATGATACACAAGGTTTTCACAATTACACTGCCACCCCTTGTAAGATACACTGCTATACAATCGTCTTCAAGAGTCAAAGTAATGGGGTTGCAGTTTGATAGTTTCGGGTATTTACTTCTAGCTATTCCAATGCATTAAAACCTAAAATGGGTTATCTATATAGTGCGTAAGAATGCCCATCAGAATGACCTCTCAACTCCATTTGGAATCTCTCAGCCACTGAAGCTTTATTTCATTTAATTTCACATCCCCCTTTTGGTCAAGAGGATGTTCTTAATCCCAAGATGCTGGGTCCAGTTCATCCCCCGGAGTCATATCGCGCGTTGCCAGGGAGATTTACAACCCTGGGAGTCAGGTCCTACGTGGCAGGGAGGGCAATGAGTTCCCCTGCCAAGATGGCTTAGCCAGAGAGAGCGGCCACATCTGAGCAACAAAGAGGCACTCAGGGGGAGACTCTTAGGCACAATTATAAGCAGGTTTAGCCTCTCCTTTGCAGTAATGAGCTTCATAAGGGCAAGTCCCAAGATAGAGGGCTCGACACATCAAGCTGTCAGCCCTCAATGTTTGTGAGAACATCAGCAACAATCCAGGTGAGGAAGCCCAACACCTCCACATTTTCCCCCAGCTCCTCAGGGGGCCCTGCATATATATTTTATTCTCCGCCCAAATTACTTGGGGATGTGTCACTATTTCACTCTAACCTATACAACCTACCATATCGCACTTCTTATTGAATCTTTTTAACCTGTTGAGTCTCATCTGGTTGGTTTTAGCTGCCTGTCAAGGTAACTTTGGATCCCAATTCTGTCAGTGACGTTAATGATTATACCCAACAGCATGCCTGCGACCTTAAGCTCGGCCAGGAGGGCCTGTGACTGTGCCAGTCCTCCCAGCCCACGGCAGCAGTTTGCTAGCCCACTTACCAGGTAAGGGCAGTGTGAACACCAGGCAGCCACTGCAGCTGTCCTGCCAGCAACTCCCTATTTCTTCATATTTCCACTGGCAAGACCGTAATTTCATCATTTCAGTCAAGGCTGCACACTGAGGTTGGAAATGCCAGCGGCAGGATGTGCCCTACCCAGTTATCTGGGTACAGGTTGCTAATTCCCAACTTGTAAGACTTACAGTTGTCACATTTTGTATCATCTCAATTTTTTTTTTTAACATTCTAGAAGTATTTATTTCATTGCTGACAATCAGGCTGCAGCAGCTCAGACGCCCTAAGCAGAATTAAGTTAATTTCAGGTAAAAAGTAATGGACATCCATCAAGAAACTGAAAAGACAACCTCCAGAATGGGAGAAAATATCTGGAAACCATGTATCTCTTAAGGGTTTAATATCCAGAATATATAAAAAACTCCTACAACTCAACAACAAAAAGACAAACAACCCAATTTAAAAATGGGCCAAGGATTTGAATAGACATTTCTCCAAAGAAGATATTCAAATGGCCATTAAATACATGCAGAGACATTCAATACTGATAGCCATTAGAAAAACAGATAACTGAAACTATGGTGCTGTAACTCATAACATTTTTGGGAATTTGCTATATAACTACTTGTTAAATCACACTTTGAAAATTATTACCTTTTTGCATATATGTTATATTTCACAATAAGGAAATAACTTAAACTGTGGAACAATAACCCATAACATTCTTTGAAATTTGCTAACTACTTATTAAATTTCACTTGGAAAGTTATCACTTCTATGTATATATATAGTATTCCATAATAAAAAATACTATTAAAAATGGAAATTAAAACTACAATGAGGTATCATTTCATACCCACTAGGATGGCTTTTATTTAAAAAACTGAAAATAAGAAGTGTTGGGAAGGATATGGAGAAATAGGAACCCGTGTACACTGTTGAGTAAAATGGTGCAGCTACCGTGGAAAACAGTATGGCAGATTCTCAGAAAGCTATCCAAAGAGTTACCCTATAAATGAAAACAGGGACTCAAACAGATATTTGAACACCAATGCTCACGGCACATTTTTCACAACAGCCAAAGGTGGAAGCAACCCAAGTGTCCATCCACAGATGAATGGGTAAATAAAAATGTGGAACAGTCATACAATGGTGTGTTATTCAGCCATAAAAAGAAGTGCTGGAACATGCTACAACATGGATGAACCTTGAAGACATGTTGAGCGAAATAAGCCAGACACAAAAGGACAAATACTGTATGATTTCTTTCATATGGGAAACAGAATAAGCAAATTCATAGAGATAGAGAGCAGGGGAGTGGATACCAGGGGTGGGGGTAGGGCAAGGATGGGGAGTTGTGGCTAAATGAGTATGAGTTTTGATTTAGGATGATGAAAGTAGTCTGGAAATAATGGAGAGAGCTATAGAGTATTGTCAATGCACTTAAAGTCAAAGAATTGTCCACATAAAATGGTTAAAATGATTTTTGTTAAATATAATTTACCACAATTAAAAATAAATACTATCACAAACATTTGGGACTGATGGCTTCACGTGCTGAGCCCTCTGTCTTCGGGCTGGTCCCTATGAAGGTTGTTGCTGCAAGGAAAGGCTAAACCTACTTATAAATGTGCCTAAGAGTCTCCTCCTGAGTGCCTCTTGGTTGCTCAGATGTGGCCTCTCTCTCTAACTAAGCCACCTTGGCAGGTGAATTCACTGCCCTCCCCCCTACATGAGACCTGACTCCCAGAGGTGTAAATCTCCCTGGCATCGCGGGATGTGACTCCTGGGGATGAATCTGGACCCAATATCATGGGACTGAGAACATCCTCTTGACCAAAAGGGGGATGCGAAATTAAACGAAATAAAGCTTCAGTGGCTGAGAGATTCCAAACGGAAGATAGGTCACTCTGCTGGATGCTAACACTTTTTAGGTTTTAATATATTGGAATAGCTAGAAGTAAATACCTGCATCTATCAAACTGCAACCCAGTAGCCTTGACTCTTGAAGATGATTGTATAACTTTGTAGCTTATAAGGGGTGACAGGGAGAGTGCGAAAACCTTGTGGATCACACTCCCTTCATCCAGTGTATGGATGGATGAGTACAAAAATGGGGACAAAACCTAAATGAAAAATAGGGTAAGATGGGGCGGGTGACTGGGTGTTCTCTTTTTAGTTCTATTTTTTTTTCTTATTCTGATTCTTTCTGGTGTAAGGAAAATATTCAAAAATACATTGGGATAATGAATGCACAACTGTAAGATGGTACTGTGAACAGCTGACTGTACACCATGGATGACTGTACAGTATGTGAATATATCTCACTAAAACTGAATTTTTAAAAAAATATCCAACATGATTGTAGGGCATGTGAATATATTTCAGTAAACTGAATTAAAAAAATACATATCCAAAAATAAATAAATAAGTAAATTCATGATTAAAAATTAAAAAATGTTCAGGGTCCCTATTTGGAACAAAAGCAATGTTTTGGTAATAGATGGTGGTGATAGAAGCACAATATTAGGACTATAATTAACAGCACTAAAATATATATCTGAATGTCATTAGAAAGGAGAAATGTTAGGTTGTATATATGGTAACAAAATAAAAAAATTAAGAAATAAATCCATGGAACTGTACTACACAGTGAGCCTTAAGTTAAACCATGGACTACAGTTAAGAGTCAATTACAAAAAATGTGCTTTCATCAACTGTAACAAATGTTCCACACCAATGCAAAGTGTAATAATAGGGTGGCATATGGGAATCCTGAATTTTATGCATGATTGTTCTATAAACCCACAACTTCACTAAAAAGGGGGGGGGGATAGTAACGGAGATAAAAATGATAAGTTAACAGGCATATGTATAAATCTAAACTCTGACCCAAACATATTCGTGTAGAAATGGTACTCCATTAAAAGGGCAAAAAAAGAAGACTGCACACACAAAGCCAGAAGGTTTCCCCATAACTACAGCTCGAGCCATCTCAAAAAGGAACGCTTGAGTGGAGCTCACAGCCTCAGGGACCACTTAACCACATGCTCTCCTCCCACCAGGGGAATGGTAGGTGGAGAGAAGCCACAGTGCCAATACCAGGAAAAGACACTTCCAATGGCCTGAGGAAGACTGCCAGGCATTCCAGGGAAGCCAGAACCCAGGACCCGAGGAGGGCAGACCCCACAGTCCCACTAGTCCTCCACACCGGGGTGCTCCCCCTGAGCACACCACTCCCCTTCCTAGACTCCCTGCTCCCCCAGCCATCAACCTCCACAGATCAAGTCTACCCCTCCTCAGAGGCCTCCTTCCACATTTCCCCTTAGTGGGCAACCAACAAATCACTCCTCAGGGCGCTCTGCATTTCCTGCTGCCACTAACTTCCGCCTCCTTTAATTACCATCACTTTCATCCAGAATTCCGCTCCTGGAAAGCAAAGGCGGGTGCACACACACCTTCGTACTCCCCCCAACAGTGGTTCCTAGACAACTGTCTCCAGAGCCCTGCTGGGCGGTCCAGGGACAATCATTGGGGACTTCGGCTCACAAGAGTCAGGGCCTCGCCCCCAGGGATTGTGATTCAGTGGGTCTGAGGTGGGCCTAGAAATCTGAATTGGCTTTTGAGGTTTCCAGGTTTTCTGACACCAAGTTAGGTTTGGAAATAAAGCCTTCAGCTACAGCATCTGGCTGAACGGCCTGCTTTACAAGCATGAATATGTTCTGCCAAACCAAACCATGACGACCTAATCCAGATGATGCACACAAGTGACAGAATGTCTGCGTTGCTAACACTGTGAACCCGTGGTCTGGGGGTTGGCAGGTGGACGGCCTAGGCACTTGCTCTCAACTTCAGGTACTTGCTAGAAACAACGAGTGATCGTACAGATCATAGGATCCTTTCTCCCGGGCTTCAAAATGAGTAGGGCTTCAGAGGCAAGAAGCATCAAGTTGATGATTCATTCTATCCAGTTTTTGAAAAAAGACAACAGCAAAACCAAAAACCCACCCAGACTTGCACCAGAATATCGTTTTTCAAAAGAAACCAAAACTGGTTTCTATCCGCGCCGGAAAGCTGCAGGCAGGTCCCAGGACAACTTGCAGGCACAGCTCAGGGATTCTGAGTAGGGGGCGACGTGCAAAAGGCTGTGGAATTGTGTCCCTTGGAGACCCCCAGGAAAATGTACGGGATTAGTCGAGGGTGCGGCCAGCGGGCGAGCAGGGCCCGCGCGAACGTGGCGGCTCCTCGCGTCGCCACCTCCCCAGCCGGAGGCTGTCACCCCGCAACACGTGTCAGCCCGCCACACAAAGGCGACACGGCGGCCCCGGGCCCCGCCCCCCCCGCGCACCCGGCCGAGGTGCACCCGGAGCCCCCCGCCCCCGGGCCCGACCCGCGCCCCGACCAAGGGCCCTTTTTTTCCTACGCAGTGACAATGGCGGAAAGGCGTTCTCGAAGCTCCGCCAGGGCCCTAGCCGGCGGGGAGGCGGCGCCGGCTCGGGGGTCGCGGCGGGCCGGTTCGGGGCGCTCAGGCGGGCCGCAGGCAGGCCCAGACCCGCCCTCCGGGGCCTCTCCGCGGCCGGCGCCCTTCCGCCGCCGCGGGCCTGCAGGCCGCCGCCACCCCGAGCCTCCCTCTCGTAGGCCCGGCGGCGACGCCGCTTACCGGCAGCCGAGTGCGGTGAGCGCTCGGGCTCCGGCAGGTCCCCGAACAGGTCCATGGCGAAAGCAAGGGCGCTGGCGGCAGCAGGGGCGCAGCCCGCGGGTGGCGACCGGGCTCCCACACCCGGACGGTCGCGGCAGCGGCGGCGACACGCAGCCGTCAATCACCCGAAGGGCGGGCTCCGAGCGCGACCAATTGGCGCGCAACGCGGCCCGCAGCCCCAGAGTCCCGCGCGCCGCGGGTCCAGCGAACAGCTCCAGGGCGCGCAGTCGGGGCGGGGCCACGGCATGGGGCGGGGCGTCATGGTGCGCACGCGCGCGGGCTTTTTCCGTGCCCGGTCCGGGGGCTGGTAACTGAGTTGGCGGAACTCGCGGCTCCCCGGCCGGGTGTCTCTAGGGAGGCGAAGCCCGCGTTCCCACCTGCTTCCTTTGGCAGGGGCGTCCCATTTCCATCAGGTTCAGGAAGGCTCCTTCAGACTGCATCTGAGCTCAAGGACAGCCGTAGTGACCCCTGATTCCTGGAAAGGCTTTGCGAATCAGTTCACCTTCCCACCACCAGGACAGGCACTGAGTCCTGGCCTGTTTTAAAAACTGCAGAACAGGCTTGAATAGAGTGGCCTTGTGCGTGAGGATGGAAACCTCATAAGATGCCAGAGAAGGGGATGCATCCATGGCCTGTCTGTTCTTCCAGTCGGGGCCGGGGCTTCCAGTTGTTCCCTCCACGCAACTGAAAAAGAGAAGGGCAGCCACTGATATGGGGAGCTGGCCTGGTCCTATCAGCCAGACCTCCCCAGGATGGTGCAAGCTGGCCTGGCACACACAGCTTAGGCCTTGGTGTTCTCTTGTGTTACATAAACAGTGTCATACGGCATCAACATCAGACTCTGAGAGATCAAGGCAAAAACGGACCCTCTGTAGTCATGAACACTGTGCAAGCCACAAATGACCAACATCCCCCATCCTGTAATAAGAGTGACTTCTGGTTTTTTACCAATGACAAGTCTAGCTTTTGTCTAGTCTTCCTGTGTTTTACGTTTCCTAGTTGCTAAAACAAATACAATGCAATGGGTCTGCTTAAGAGGCAGAATTTATTGGCTCATGGTTTCAGAGGCTTGCTTTCTCCTGAGTGGGTAGCCTCTGGCTGGCTTGCTGGCTGGTAATCTTTGAGGTTTCTTGACTTTTCAGTCCCATGGCAATGCACATGGCTATGTCTTCTTTCTCCTCCCAGTTCGTTTGACTTCTAGCTTCTGGTTGCTACCTGTGGCTTCTCTCTCCATTGGACTTTGACTCTGCCTATAAAGGACTCCAGTAATCTGGATTAAAACCCAACCTGACTACCTTAACTGAAGTGACATTTGAAGAGATGTTATTTGCAATTGGTCTACACCCACCAGAATGCACACCAAGACCAAAAACACATCCAAATTGGGTATACAAATCAATCCCCCACATCCTGCCTTCCAGGTAAAATTTATTCAGATTAACTGTCATGGAATTACCTCTTCTTCCTTTCATCATCCAATCCAAAGCAAAGACCTGCTTCCTTAAACTTAACCCTAAATAACCTAACACAAACCCAAATCTAAGTCTTTTCTAAAACCCTCTTACTGAGGTTCCCCAGGGAATGCATTTTCCCTTCTAGCAATGAGTAATAAATTCAGCTTGTTCAGTACAGATATGTTCTAGGCACTGATGCAGCCCGGCAAGCCTTCAGGCCTCTCATCTACTTGACTGCTCACTGGCCACTGCTGGAAGCCTTTACTGCTCTCTCTCCACTTGCAGCAGATAAACTGCTTCCTCCCTTACAGCAGAGACAAGGAAAGCACCTGATGGCCCAGGGCATTACTGGCTGCCTATGTGGCAGATTACATTTTTCAAAGTTTGCTGCAACAATATCTCCCATCCTGCACGCTCCTCTAAAATGTGTCTGTGCCCCTCCTCCCATCAAGAGTAGGGTCTGTGTTTCTGACTGAACTAACAGCCAACAGCCAGCATCACCAGCCATGTACGGAGTCATCTTAGACTTCCATCCAGTAGAGTCCTCAGGTGGCTGTATCCCAGTCAGTATCATACTGTACCCCCTGAGACACCCAAGAAAGGACTGCCCAGCTAAGCCCTTCATGAACTCCTGACCTACAAAATTTCAAGCAAAAGAAAATGTTTTTTAAGCCAATACATTTTGGGGGTAATTTCTTACACAACAATAGTAATTGGTAGAGAAATTTGGTACAGAGAGTGTGGTGGTGGCACATCAAAACCCCAAAAAGCATGGTATTGTCTTTAGGACTGGGCAGCAGGAAAAGTCTGGGAGGATCTTGAGAAAACTGTTGGTGGGTCTTGGGGCTATTGACGAAGGCTATTGATGAATTTTTATTAGAAAACAGAAAAGGAAATCCTTGTTACATAGTGGTGGGAAGTTTAGGAAAACTTTTTGCCTGCACTAATGTGAGAAATGGAAAATGTACCCATTGAACTGATGAATCTGGCTGAGGACATCCCCAGGAAAAATGTTGAAAGTGGCAGGTGCAACCACACAAGAGACCTCAAGGAAGAACTGCTCAGCGAAGCCCTTCCAGAATTCCTGACCCACAAAATCATGAGCAAAATTAAGTGGCTGTTTTAAACTGCAAAGTTCTGGGGTATGTGTAATGCAACAGTAATAACTGGACATCCTGTAACATGGGCTTGTTTGTGCTCTGTGAGACTGCTCTGGAAAATGAGTATGATGAATATTTATTCTGTCTTCCATGGCCATGGGGATAGAGATTTTAAAGTAACTCTGGTTTGGGGAAGTTTGAGGACATGGTAGAAAAGGCCTCTCACAATGTGTAAAATACATTGCTGTGTTACCTTTAATGTGAAACATTTCTTTGAGAAAAGGGCTCAGAACTAAATGCCTGTTGTGGGCCAAGTACCAAATTAGGTGCTTTGCATATGTTAATTGTTTCGCCTCTCAACAACCATGTGAGGAAAGTAGTAATATTGCCATTTGTTAGGACCCCAGAGGGTTCTCCTTGAGTCCACAGGTGAGAAATGATCAGCCCTTGCATGTGCTACTAGATCGAATAAACAAATTCAGCAAAGTGCTGGGGTACAAGATCAAATCCGTAGTGTCTCTGTACACTAGTAATGGGCAATATAAGGAGGAAATCAAGGAAAAAATCCATTTATAATAGCAGCAAAAAGAGTCAGATATCTACAAATACACTTAACCAAGGATATAAAGGACTTATATGTGGAAAACTAAAAACCTTTGCTAAAAATAAATCAAAGATAATCTAAATAAATGAAAGAGCATTCAATGTTCATGAATTGGAAGACTAAACATTGTTAAAATACCAATTCTACCCCAAATTATTTACAGATTCAACACAATCCCAATCAAATTCCAAAAGCCTATGTTCCAGTTTGCTAATGCTGCCATTATGCAAAATACAAGAAATGGATTGGCTCTTATAAAAGGGATTTATTAGGTTACAAATTTACAGTTCTAAGGCCATAGAAGTGCTTAGCTCAGCATCTCCAAAAGTCCTTCTGTCTGCATCTCCCAGTGTCTCCAAGTGTCTGCATCTCTGTGGGCTCTCAGCTCTCTTAAAGGAATCCAGTGATCTAATTAAGTCCCTCCCAGAATGGAAATGATCCAGTCAGAGGTTTCACAGTTGGGTGAAGTTAAGCTCCATGGAAATACCCAATCAAAAGTTTCCACCCAACAAGATTGGGTTAAAAGATCATGGCTCTTCTGGGGTCCATAACAGTTTCAAACCAGTACAGCCTACTTTGCAGAAATGGAAAAGCCAAAACCGTCTTGAAATAGAACAATGTTGGAGGACTCACACTTCCTGACTTTAAAGCTTATTACAACACTACAGTGGTCAAAACAGCATGGTACTGGCACAAGGAGAGATATATATAATAATGGAATTGAATTGAGAGTTCAGAAATAGACCCTCGCATCTATTGCCTGTTGATTTTGGCTGCCAAGTCCACTCAATTGGGAAAGAACAGTCTCTTCAACAAATGGTGCTCAGAGAAATGGAAATCTATATGCAAAAGAATGAAGGAGACCCCCTATCTCACCCCACATATAAAATTTAACTAGAATTGTAAGAACCAGAACTATAAAACTCTTAGAGGAAAATGTATGGAACTGTATGTAAGCATCTTAAGGCAATCATTTCCTGGACTTTACTTTCAAAGCACAAGTGACAAAAGACAAAATAGATAAACAGGACCTCATCAAAATTTTAAACCTGTGCCTCAAAGGACTTCATCACAAAAGTGAAAAGACAACCTACTCAGTGTGAGCAAATATTTGGAAACCACATGTCCAATAAGGGTTTACTATCCAGAATATATAAAGAAATCGTAAAACTCAACAATAAAAAGATGAACAACCGAACTGATAAATGGACAAAAGACTTGAATAGACATTTCTCCATCAAGGACACACAAACAGCTAAAATAGCTAAAAAGAACATGAAAAGGTGCTCAATGTCATTAGCTATTACCACAGTGAGATACCATTTCACACCCACTAGGATGCCTACTATTAATAATACAGAAAATTGCAAGAATGTGGAGAAATAGGAACACTCATTCACTACTGGTGGGAATGTAAAATGGAGCAGCCGCTGTGGAAGACAGTTTGGCAGTTCCTCGGGAAGCTGAATATAGAATTACACTATGACCGGGCAGTCCTGCTACTGGGTATAGACGCAAAAGAATTGAAAGTAGGGACTCAAACAGATATTTGCACACTGATGTTCATAGTATCATTATTTGCAGTTGCCAAAAGATGGAAGCAACCCAAGTGCCCATCAACTGACGGACGGATAAACAAGATGTGGTACATGCATCCAATGGAAAATTGCTCAGCATTAAAAAGGAATGAAGTTCTGGCGCATGAGACAACATGGATGATCCTTGAAGACATTATGTTCATTGTAATAAGCCAGAAGAAAAGTACAAAGATTGTATGATCTCACTGATATGAAATAATCAAGCAAACTCATGAACTTAGAATCTAGAATATAGGTTACCAAGGGCTAGGTTGAGGGTAGGGAATGGGGAGTCAATGCTTAATTTTTACAGATTTTCTATTTGGGTTGATTGTGAAGTTATAGAAATGTGTGGTGACACAACATTGTAAGTGTAATCAGCAGCACTGACTTTATATGTGAATGTGGTTAAAAGAGGAAATTTTAGGTTGTATATATGTTACTAGAATAAAAATTAAAAGATAAAAAAAGGAAATGGAACAAATAGAAAACAAATAGCAAGGTGGTAAACTGAAACCCAATCATATCAATAACACCATTAAGTATTATTGATCCAAACACCCCAATTAAAAGGTAGAGAGTATCAGATTGAATAGAAAACCAAGACTCATCTATATGTATTTAGAAGAAAGTCACTTTGAAATAAAAAGACACAAATAGATTAAAAGTAAAAGGATAGAAATGATATACCATGATAACATGACTCAAAGGAAAGCTAGAGTGGCTATATAAATACTAACAACATAAGTTGCAGAGCAAAGAGCATCACCAGTGGCAAAGAGGTAAATTCATTAAGAGAACATAACAATTCTTACTGTTTGTGCACATAACTCCGAAATATGTGACGCGAGCACCAGTAGAACTAAAAGGAGAAATGGACCAATCCACAATGACAGTCAGATTTCAATATCCTTCCCTCAGTAACTGATAGAACAAGTTGACAGAAAATCAGTAAGGATAGAGACTTAAACTACGCTATCAACTAATTTGACCTTATTAACATTTATAGAACATTCTACTCAACTAAAGTAGGACATCCAGTCTTTTCAAGGGCACACAGAATGTTTACCAAGGTAGACCAGAAGGCTCTTCTGACTCTCTGCCCTGCAGGATGAGAAGACTCCAGTATGTGGAGGACCTTCTCCCAAGAGAATCATTGGTGGGTGTGTGCACACACACACCCTCATATTCAAGAGGGATGCACAGAAATGATTCAAGTGATCTAGGGAATCCTGGACCGTGCACCAACAGAACCT
>PVKY010010773.1:0-12422 GCA_004027775.1 Bradypus variegatus
AGAATTTAAAGTCCAAAATAGACCCATACATTGATTTTTGACAAGGATGCTAAGTACACACAATGGGAAAAGAATAGTTTCTTCAACAAATGATGTTGGGAAAACTCGATATCCACATGAAAAAGAATGAAAGTGTTCCCCTATCTCACACATATACAAAATTTAACTCAAAATGGATCAAGGACCTAAATATAAGAGCTAAAACCATAAAAGTGTTATAGGATCACATAGAAGAAAATCATCATGACCTTGGATTTAGCAATGGATTTTATTTATGACACCAAAAGCACAAGTGACAAAAGAAACAATAAATTGGACTTCAACAAAATTAAAAGCTTTTGTGCATCAAAGGACACCATCAAGAAAGTGAAAAGGCAACCTACAGAGAGAAAATAGTTGAAAATCATATATTGATAAGGGCTTAATATCCAGAATAAAGATCTCTTACAAATCAACAAGAAGACAAAGAATCCAATTTAAAAATGGGTAAAGGATTTGAACATTTTTTCAGAGGATATACAAATGGCCAATAAGCAATATAAAGAGAGATTCATCATTAGCCATTAAGGAAATGCAAATCAAAACCACAATGAGATACCACTTCACACCCACTAGGATGGAAAATAACAAGTGTTGAAAGGGATGCAGGGAAATTGGAACCCTCATGCATTCTTTGTGGAATGTAAAACGGTGCAGCCTCTGCAGAAAGCAGCAAGGCAGTTCCTCAAAGGTTAAATATAGAATTACCATACGATCCACCAATTTCCACTCCTAGGTAGATACTCAAAGGAATTGAAAACGTGGATATTCGGACACCAATGTTCGCAGCAGCATAAGTCACAAAAAACAAGAGGTGGAACAACCCAAGTGTCCACTGATGATAAAAAGATAAACCAAATGTATTACATATACACAAATGAGTATCATTTGGCCATAAAGAATGAAGTTCTAGGATATGCTATAACATGGATGAACTTTGGAAACATGATGCTGAGTGAAATGAGCAAGGAACATAAAGATAAATACTGTATGATTTCATTTATATGAAATATCTAGAAATAGCAAAATCATAGAGACAGAAGTAGATTACAGGTTATCAGGAGATGGGAAAGGGAAGAGAAGTTGTTGCTTGGTGGGTATAGAGTGCTTGTAAATTTTTAAATGAAATCAATTTTTAAAATGAAAAAACAAATCAAAACAAAACACAGAAGAGTAACAATTGTGAAGTACTTCTAAGGACTGTCCAAGGCAAGTGTTCTGACCTATGAGCATGAGAATTAGACATAAAAAAGAAACAGATGCTCTCATAGCTTGTTGCCATTAAGCATTAAGATCACCAAGAAACCTCTTACCAGACATGGGACACAAAAAGAGTGATTTAAAACAAAAACCACTGGCTAAGTTTTTCAAGAGCCCCTTAATAAGGTGGTCTTCATCATGAGTAGAGGTATTGGTGATGACAAATACAGATAATACTTGAAAATAAATGTAGGTATTCCCTTAAACAGTAGTTCTCCCAGGATGGGAACCAAGGGCTTCCCAAGATTTTTTCAGTGGGTCCACACAGTCAAAACTATTTTCATAACAATATTAAGGCAGAATTTGCATTTTATACTCTCATTATCTTATGAGTGTACCAAGCATGAAAAGTTCATTGATATAAGTCAGAGTCAACATTTGCAACTATCCCTTAAAAAAAAAAAAACACTTCTTGTTGAGTTTGGTGTAAAAGAAGAATACACACAATTATTTGAAATGGCTATTGAAATCTCCCTTTTCCAACTACATATCTGTGTGATACTAGATTTTCTTCATCTACTTGAACCAAAACAACATATTATGCAAGACTGAATAGAGGATATGAAAATCTAGCTGTCTTCTAATAAGCATGTTAAAGAGATATGCAAAAATGTAAAACAATGACATTCTTCCTAATAGTTTAGTTTGCAAAATATATTTTTCATTAAAGAAGTAATTATGTTAACATTTAATAGGTTTATTATTGTTATTTCTAAATTAATTTAATATTTTAAGGATTTCTTAGTCTTACTTTCTGTTACAGTAAGCATTTATACATATAATCCACATAAACAAAACTCTTTGAAGCCCTCAACAATTTTGAAGAGGACTAACAGTCCTGAAACCAAAGTTTTGAGAACCGCTGCCTTAAAATGTTTTCCAAATTTCAGTCATTCGCTCGCCATTTCCACGATCTTTGCCATTTATCTGAGTCCCAGCTATATTGTTATTTGTTAAATTATTTCTTTAAATTAACTCACTCCTAAAAACTTAAATTAATAATAGCTAGATTATTGTAAGTGCTTTATGTATAGTAACTCAATCCTCACAACAGCCCTGTGAGGTAAAGAGTATTATATTAATAGTCTTATTTCCAGGTGAAGAAACTGAGGTTAAGCTATTGGCCCAAGACAAGTTTGTGAACGGAGCAGTTTGGATCCTTAGCCCAAGCTGTTATCAATACATTATTCTATTCAGCCTCAAAATGTTTCTCTACATACTACCTAAAACCATACCTATCACACTTCCAGAAATGCTGCCTTCCTTAACAGCATTATCTATTCCTCACAGTCATCAAGTTAAACCTCTGAGCTTTCTGACATTTACAAGCAGACTTCATAAATTGTGTGGTACTTTTTTACTAAACTCAAATTGCAAAGCAGTACAGCATTCCAGAATAAATATGACAACAGCTTCATTCAGTACAAATTGTTGGGATTTTTGACCCTGTCTTCCCCCACTTCTACCACCCATGTAATTCAAAGCTAAAGGCAGTTTAATGAATCAATATTCACCATGGAAGGATATTTTTCAGGAAAACCCTTGCTGAAATGGCATCTATTTTTTACAAACACTTCACTATAACTGACAAACTTCTTTCAAATTCTGCTTAGCACAATTCACAACAACCAAATCTGGAGATGGAGATATTAATCCCATTTGCCCCATGGTTGAAAAGAGATATGAAAGGCAGAGGAAGAGAAAATGTTTTATGCAGCACAACTTCTGATGGCTCAAAAGTGAAAAATTTTTGGTATCCCTCCTTTCTAGGTAAATCCCACCTAGCCTCAATTCCTCTTCCCTCCTGCAGCCTTCTTTGACAGCCCCTCCCTTTGCTAACCTCTTCTCTCTCCAGCGGCTAGCTGTACCATCCATTCAGGAACTGTGCTATCCTACCATATTGGATATCTCCCCAAACAGACGATGCTTGAGAGCACAAGCTGTTATACCTTTTTGTATCCTCAATAGCACTGAGAGCAGGACACTAAATACAAGTAACTCGCAGTAAATGTTACCTTAAGGGTAGTCAATTTAAAGATGGATCAAAAAACTTTATCTCCTTGGATATAATTTCAACTCATACCTTCATCTTGTTTCCTCAACATCTTTGGTCCATAAGAGACATCTGAATACTCACTATGAACAGGTATTTTTAATTCCCTCAGCAGCTAATATGGTAAAAGAAAAAAAGGTGCATTCACACAGTATATAATACACTACATGTACAAAATATTTTACCACACTACTTTTTTTTCAACTAGAAAGGTGAATTCTTGTAAATTAAATAAGTACATGTATGTAACTCCACCACATAGTCTAGATGAGATTTAGACAGGGTTTTCTATAAGTGAAGTAGATGTGCTTGGTGATAGCTGATTACATCCAGGGCTTTTTGCTTGTTTCATTTGATTGAAGTTGTGTTCTAGATAGTTGCAATTGCTAGACAAATGACCTCTTTGATTATCAAGCTAAAACTGTATTTTGCTCTTTGTGTCTTAATGGGGGCAATGTTTTGTATGGAAGGAACCTGAGTGCAAACCCTAGCTCTGCCACTTCCTAGTTTGACAGTAGGCAATTTCCAGTATACCTGTGCCCTGGTTCCCTCATCTGTAAAACGGGATATGAGTAATATCTGCTTCAAGGGATGGCTGAGGAATAAGTGATATAGATCTAATACCTAGGAACTTGATACTTAGTAGGCACTCAATTACTGTCATTACTAACTTCTTTTCACCTGTCATAGGTAGCTGGAAATGTTTGTGGAGGTTCTTTTCTGCGGTTTTGGAGTATCTCAAATTTGACTCTTCATGTGTCCTAACCCTGCTCCCTCTACAAACCCCTTTCCCCAAATAAACACTCCAAGGCCCTATTTCTTCTGTCCTTTCCCAAAGCTCTGAATAACTGCAGAGGCTCCATACTGAAAAACGTGCTTTGGTCTGAGAAGGGAACAGTTCCAGGTCTGTGTTCTGCCCCTAATTTGATCACATAACCTTGGCCAGCTGACTCAATCTTCAGTGAGCCTCGGTGTCCTCAGCTGTAAAACAGTGCTAGGCTAAACCACTCCCTAGGTCCCTGAGATCCTAAACTTACCACAAAAGAGTAAAAGTGATTGTAAGTCTCTCCCACTGAACTGTATATTCTTCAATACTCTCCCCAAACCCAGCTCAAACGCCACCGCTTCTTTAGGGCCTTCTTTTAGACTCCTTGGCATTCTGTACAGATCTCAAGTATCCACCGTAGACCCTGCGCACTCAAGAGGTCGGGGACCTCCCTTTATTCATCATAAGCGCCTACACTCTCTTTACCTCAGTTTCCCCAGAGGGTTGCAGAGAGGAATGAATGAAATAATACATCCAAGGCGCTGAGCACAGGGCCTAGCACAAGACAAGTGCTCAAGGGATGTTGACTATCATTGGTATTCAATGGATCCTATGCCCTCCTTGGGCCTTGGTTTCCTCAAGGGTAAAATGAAGCTGAACTGACAAAGCCCAAAGCCCCTCCGGCACCCGGGCGAGGATGGCTTCAGGTCCGGAGGGTCCCGGGAAGGGCCTGAGGGAAGCAAGCTGCGGGAGACAAGGCAGCCCTGGAAGACAGTCAGCCCTGTGAGTCCCGGGTCCAGCCCGGCGCCGAGATCCGTCCTCTCACCTCCCGGACTCAGCAGCAGCTTCAACGCCTCCAAAATCAGCTCCAGACCACACGTATCCAGAACACGGGCACCAGCACCCCGTCCCGCGGCCGCCATGATTGGAGTGGAACACGCCGTTTGCCAACTGCCTCACGTATCTCGGCATGACGCCGCCGCCATGTTGAATGTGGCAGGAGTGCGCCCGGCACACCAGGGGGCGGAGCCCGCAGCGTGGGGTGAGGCCGGCTCGGTCCGGCAACGCCCGCTTCTCTTAATAAATATTTTGTCCGGGCCCTCCTTTACACTCCTGAAAAAAAAAATCATGCATAGCACGACCTGTTTACTCACACAATTTCAGAAATTAAATATGATTATCTAACTGCTATATAAAGAAGGAAGAGAAGTAATTTATCATAAAAATTATACATTTCAGTATGAAAATCGGTCCAAAACACAGAAGACATAATAGATGCTTGCACCTATTTACAATGAATACGTTTGTCTAAGTAACACAGTATGCAACTGAATAGTGTTGACATTTCTTTATAAGGGACATTTTGAAGTAAGGACTAAAGATATTTAAATAGATATAGATACCCATTGTGAATGTAATAGCTACAAAAGTTGCTATTGGTAGTATCATTTTCTGAAATGGTCTAGTAAAGCTCCCAATAAAGTTCGAAGTTTGCTCTATTTACATGGCAGTAGCATTCCTGGAAAATTCAATGTATATTAAAACCATCCAAAAAATTTGCGTAATATGTAAATCAGATGGGGTTTGCGATTCATATAATTGGAAACAGGTTTTTCCCTTACATGAATGCCTGTGGAACTTTCATGATCACTCCCATTTCTCTAGTCTCCAGTTCAAATCCATCAACTGTTTCAGGGTCTTTAAAGGAAGGAGAAAATAAAACCATTTTTACAAAAGCTGTCGTGGGTCGTTGAAGTGAGACTGCTCTCAAGCGTTTAGCAATGTCCGCCACAGAAGGGATGCTTAATAAATAGTATCTCTGTCTTGCACCCCTTCTCCAAAGTAACCCCTGCTAAAATGTCTTTAAATTGGAAAATTTTTGAAAGGGAAATAAATGACCTACAAAATTACCATGATATTCTTTTCATTGTGTGTATTATCTCCCAAGCTTTGTCATTAGACAGAGATGAATTTTTTTCAGTTATGTGTGGACACGAGTTCTTCCTGAAAAGTTTTTTCCTCCCCTTAAGGCCGCTTTGAAGTATTAGACATTTAGTGAATGGGCGTAAAGCATTGTGTGGGAAAGCACTGCCAAGATTTATGGGGATTGGGACAAAAATACAAGTGAAGGCTCTTACGCCATACCTGTAAATATTTAAAAATAGACAATAGGTCTAGGCCTTTGACTTTTCCCCCCTCCTTTTGCACAACAACATGAGCGTGAATCTAGCTTCTCCCCAAAGCCTGCCTTGCCCTGAAACAGACAATTCTAGTGAGTCTTCACTAATGCCTGAGATTTATGAGGCTGAAAAAAACTATGCATCCTTGCAAATGTTGTCTGCTGAGGTGCACCAGCCAAAGACAGCAGTCCCTCCTCTTCCTTCCTCTGTGGATCTGCTTATTCAGGACAGCCCCGACTCTTCCACCAGTCCCAAAATTAAACTACCCGTGCCTGGAGGGAAGAGCACAGGGAAGAAGGAAGATGAGGGCCAGATAAAGAAACAGAGGATCAGAACTGTGTTCTCTCAGGCCCAGCTGTGTATACTCGATAGATTTCAAAAACAGAAATACCTCAGTCTCCAGCAGATACAAGAACTTTCCAACATTCTGAACCTCAGCTACAAACAGGTTAAGACCTGGTTCCAGAACCAGAGAATGAAATGTAAGAAGTGGCAGAAAAACACCAACTGGTCAAAGAATGGCAACAGTGTGATCCAGAAGAGCTCCACACCTACAGAATTCCCAGGACTCGACTCTTCCTATCCCCAAGGGTGCTTGGCGAACACTTCCGGTAGCTTCCCCATGTGGAGCAATCAGACCTGGAACAGTCCAATTTGGAGCAGCCATTCCTGGAACAGCCAGCCCTGGTACACCCAAGCCTGGAATAATAACCCAGTCTGGAACAATCAGTTCCAGAACAGTGGAGAGGAATCCCTGCAGCCCCAGATCCAATTCCAGCAAAATTCTCCTGCCAGTGATTTGGAGGCCACCTTGGGTAGTGCTGGGGAAAACCATAATGTAATAGAGCAAGCTGCTAAGTATTTTAGTACCCTATATACCACGGATTTATTCCCAAATTACTTCATGAATACCCAGCCTGAAGATGTATGAAGATAAGGGTGAAGATGGGTATAGACTACAAGCTCAATCTGGGCAGAGGCTGCATTACTTCCTTCCTTGCAGAATTATTTTGAAAGCTGTGTGACTTGATTCATTGGGTAATGGGGGTGGGTATAGGTATGTTATAAATCTAATCAGAGATTTCAAAAATTCAGCGGTAATGGGCCAGATGAACTTGGCTGTTTTGGACAACATACAGGATGAGATAGATGTTTGTGACTATAGAGAAGTAGATATAATACTAGTTTGGATATCTTTAGGATCTAGCCTCAAGAATAGGAAGTAAAAGTATAAAAATGTGTGATGGAGTACTCATTTTAAGGCATTGGGAGGCTTCACTGACTTGTTAAGCTGTTGTGACCCTACTTCATTGATTTCCTCCATCCTTTCTTTGTTTGCTACTTCTCATTTGTTAATTACTTTACTCTTTGTAGATAGGTGTTTTGTTTTTGCTGCATTATAGTAATATTTTAGTGGTTTGGTTGATTTATAAATGTTTAAATACAGATAAATAAAATATACCCATTTTACCTTTGGCTCTCTGTGCCCTGATTTCACTCAGTGATTCAGTGAGTAAAAATTGGATTATATGTGCATCTAGGTTACATTTTTCGATGTAGGGGCAAAAGTGTAACTGAAATCCTTTAGCCATTGGGGAGATTGCTATCTTAGAAAAAGTACACATTGCTAGGTGGCTGATTAAACTTGAACAAACTTATTCCCTCTTCCTTGTGTGTTGCAGTTTCATTGATAGAATAAAATTTGTGGTGATTTGGAGCAGACAAGCAAAACACAGCTCTTCTGTCTTTCATTTGCCAACAGGCAAAATGAAGAGCAGCCAAGATAAAAGGGAAATAATGGAAGGCAGAGGGGGTTAAAGGGGGAAAGGGCCAGCAAATTGGAATTCTCACATGGTAAGAAAGGTTCTGTGCCTGAATTTCTGCACAATTTATACCCTGCTGGAAAGAACTATGTTAAAAAGTATTTGATCAGAGACTGGCTATTTGAAATACTTTTTTTTTTTTTTTTTAGGTTTTCACCTTAGAAAGGACCTAAGTAGGCAACTGTGAACAACACTAAATCCTTACTGCCCTTTTCCCCCATTAATACTTGCCCCACAATTGATCTGATCCAACAGCACTTGGCTTCACTACTCAGCCTGCTTGCTCTATGTAAACCTTGGGCTTTATTCACTTCCCAAGTGTACAACTCCAATAGTATTTACATTCTCAATACTGTGCTACCATCATCAATACCCCATTACTATGTATACATTTTTAAATGTATCAGTGAGGAAAGAATTGCTAAAAAGGAAATAAAACTAGGGCTTTTGAAAAGATAGTATGTCATTTAATTCTTGGAACTAACATAATGAAGTGCCAATGAAGTGAAACCAGAACCAAGGAGCTTCTGAGAAATGGTAACATTGAAACTCCAAATTTAGCTCTTCTACATATAGAAATTCCTTAGACCCCTGATTGCTATTTATCTTTGCTTTGGAGTAAGTTCAAGCATAAGACATTGGGGATATTTATTCCACAAACCTTTACTGAGTACATCACACTTGTGATGCAAGTACCTGCCTTCAAAGAGTTTGTAATTAGTGGAAAAGAGACAAACAGAAATAGACAAAATGAAAATACATTGTGATAAATGTTATTTTTATTTTAAAAATATACTTAAGTAGAACAAAGCCTTGATGAATGTAAATCATTTTCCTATTAACCAAGTTCCTATTTGCTTTATAATTTAGATTATTTGGGAAGCTCTGTTCTTTTAATATCTATCTTTGCCCACTTCTTAAGATAATATGTACTGAACCCAAAGGATGTCAAAGAAGCTGATTATAAAGTTCTATGACAGGATAATTGAATACTTATTTCAAAGTACCATGCTGGATACTGGAGAAGAAAAAAGGAAAAGGAAAGCAAGTAGAGCGGGAAAAAAGGGAAAGACTGAAAAGAAAGAAGGATACAAAAGAGGACGATGGGTTGGTTCCTGGTTTTCACTGATTAGTTGGCTTTGGGAAATTAATAGCCATTTATGGAAATACCATTCATTTATAGTTTAATGTGGATCCTATTCTACATTCTTACACTAATAGCAGGATATCAGAATAAAGGTGAAAATGTAAGGCAGAAAATAGTAAAACCCAGTCTTTGAGGAACCAGAGAAAAGGCTTGATTTTTTAAAAGAAAAAGCCTTTTCCTGATTACAAAACTAAAAGAAGCTTGCTCTTAAAAACAAATATAAACAATACAGAAATATATGATAGAAGTGAATCTAGTAACCACATCTATTTAGAGATTAACACTATTAACAGTTTAATAAATATTCCTACATACATATTATGGGTAGTTTTGTATGTGAATTTTTATGCATATGTAACTTGTAACAGAATTATACCAAACATTTTGTTCTGTAATTTTTTCACACATCTTCAACCTCTTGTATTGTCAGAATATATCTCATTGGAAGAATCTTAAAAATTCAGGATAACAATTGTATTCAAAAACATTGATACCCTATTTTTCTCACGTGTTAGCCAAGTTGAGAGTTTCTTTCCTGAATGTCTTCTATCAAAATATTTCTGATATGAAGAAAAGCGTGAAATTCAGGTAGTTGAACAAGGGAGAATTAAATAAAGCTTTTTAGTTCTTCCTAACTGAAATCCCCTCAGTATGTCTTTATCATTCACTTTTCAAAAAAAATTAAAATGGCATGAGACTTGTAAAATATTAAGATAAGATATAATGACAGAAATTTAAAAATAAAACATCCACTGTTGTTTTGCTGTATTATTTCCAGATACTCTCGTGTATATATGTGACATGTAGAATTGCAATGCATATTTTGTTTTCTATACAAATATGGAATCATGCATATTTTTCTGCAACTGACTTTTCCTATTTAAGACTATATCACTGATGTCTTTCCAGCTCTATAAATTTGAATCTGACTCATTTTGTTTAATTGCTGTGTAGTATTATGTAACGCAAATTACTACAACTTATTTGACCTTTTCCTACTTTACAGACATTTGGGTTTTTTCTGTTTCTGTTCTGGCTGTTTACCACTAAAAATAATGCTGCAGTTAACATCTTTGTTATTGTTTAATTTAAATAAACATTGAAATGGAAAAATATTTTCATAAACAAACAAAAAATAGACAATAGACTGTTAAATATTTCCTAGCCTCTTACCTTGACAAACATACCAGGTTCATACTGAGAATTTTCAGGCTCTACCTCAGTTCTGCACTGGATTTATTGGCAGGTAGGGAGCCAGGCCCCAGACTTTGGTCTGACCCTCTTTTCCTGCTCACCCTTGGTTCAGCCCTGCATTGTGAAGGTCTTGTGTGGACATGTGTGGACAACCCAGCCCTGCACATCCAGGCTCTGTCTGCATACCCCCAAGGAGATACCACCTGGCACTCCTAGGGCTAGGAGTGCATGTCCACAGAACACGATGTGCCCTCCAGCGGGCAGACAGAGTGAAGAGGCCTGCACAACCCTAGAAGCCGGCTCTAGAAATGTTGGGCAGGGAATTCCAGTGTCCCAGTACCTGGAGTGGTCTGGGAGGAGGATGAGGACTGGGGATGGGCGAGTCCCCTAGACATGGCAATTCCTTGCCCATGGGAATGACAACATGAAGCCTAGAGCTAGGGCCCCATTAGTTCAGGTCTAAGGGCAGTATTGGTGTGGGATCTGCAGTTGATGAATAAGACAAGATTACCAGGGCTAAGAATCCTATCCCAAAATATTATAGCAGCTGGACAGTAGCTGTTTTGGATTGGTTTTTTGTTTGTTTTGTTTCCTATCTTTAAGGCTTGATGGCTTAGACGCCACAAATTGAAATGCATACTTTCAAAAGTATTGTCATAAAGATCCTATAAGTTTTACAGCAAAAAATCATCATCTCAGATGCAAGATTGGGTACATTTTAATATGTATGAGAGGATGTCAGTGCCTACAGCCTACCAGGCCATAAATTGGCCCTGTACCTGGAGAGAAGGAAACATTCTCAGCCCTCTCCTAGCCTGAAATTTTTCAAATGGACTTTTAATTATCCTATTTCCTTAGAATTCGATATTTAGGTTTACAGAACTCCTTCCTCAGTTTGCTCTACCAATACTCATAAATGCTACACTAAGTGGGTCTCATTCTCTACAAAGAACCACATGGGGATGTTCAAGACATACCCACAGAGCTCTGTATTCATGTAAAACATATTCTCTTTATTTGAAATCAGCCAACAAGGACCCATTATCACAGACTTGAGGGAGAAGTGTTGACCAAGGTCATCAAAGCAGGCTGGGACTGTTTTCTGACAAGGCTAATGGCATCCAATAGCTCACAGTGGTTGCTCTATGGGAACAGAATTCCTGGTAAAGATCCCAGCAAATTAAGGATCCTTATGGATCTTTCATTGTTAACTAGAGTGGTCACATTCCATTCTCTGTAATTGGCCCTGAAGTCTTAGCCTAACCGTCTCGAAATCTTAGTCACTATTGATTACTCCACCACTCATCCTACAAAAAAAGTCACTGGAACTTTTCATTTATTTTGAACATAATTGAAATCCTTATTTATCTCAGCCAACAGACGCTCCTTGCTGTCTCTGGTCCTCCCCTCCGCAGGCCAACTCACCATCCCTGCAAACACCTTCCCAGAAAGTCACTTGGGATTCTGTTGTGCTCCTGCTCAAACAGTTCTACCTGCCCCACAAAACCCAGTCCAAAACAAAATGCCTTGGCCTTTGCACTCCTAGCATTCTGCTTTTGCTTAAATGATGCCCTATACCTAAAACTCTCTTGCTCTGCCTTGCATTCAGTAATAACAAGAGAAATTAACATTTAACAAAACACTACTATGTGCCAGGCACTCTTCAAAATGCTTAATGTATATCAACTCATTTAGTCCTTGCAACAGACTTATAAGGTAAGTATAATTATTCTTATTTTAGAGGTAAAGATACTGAGGTTCAGAAAGGTTAAGTAACTTGTATGCGAATGTAATTACTCATTATAATCAGCATTATTCATTATAGCCAAAAGGTGGAAACGATGGACACATGGATAAAGAAAATATGATATATCCTTACAAAGGAATGTTATTCAGACATATAAGGGAATGAAGTACTGAATAGATGCTACATGAACCTCGAAAACATTAAGCTAAGAAG
>PVKY010010774.1:0-12439 GCA_004027775.1 Bradypus variegatus
CCCTGAAGCTCACCCCACCTGAGGACCCCTTCCCTCATTGTATGGCCAACAGCCTGGTACCAGGTCCCTGGCCCCAGAGCCGTACCATGAACTCAGTGCCTCTGGACAGATGTATTTTATGGAAGTTCAAGCACCAGAAATATTGAGGTCAGGGGATTTTATTCCTAAAGCCCTCTATGTTTCTCTGGGATTATCACCTGCCTGTGTTCCCTCCCTCTCCTGGTTGTTATCTTTGGACCCCTTCCAAGCCAAGCTGCCTGGATAGCTTGGGGAACCGAAGGCTGCCAGTATTCTCCTATGGATGTTTGTCGGTTTGGTGAGGGTGACCCTGGGAGATACTTTCTTCTTCCTTCAGCATAACTCTGCAGGTGGCCACACTGCCCCAGGCAGCCTTGGCTTTTAGGGGCTGGCTTTACTAAGAAACTCCCCAAGTATCAGGGAACATTGAGGGGGTGGTAGAAGTGGAAGCCTCACGCTCCCCCAAGTTGGGGAGGTCTATGCTCAGGGCAAGCCTCAGGGTACAGAAGGGAGAGAGAAGGCCAGCTGTTCTCTTCTAGGCTGTGCCAGCCTTGCCCAACACCAAATTAATAGCATTCAAATGAGATGCAAAGCATTATGCAAATCCAGGAGAAAAAGCCACTTTCACCTGGGCCTCTGGGCTATAGGAAGGCCAGCACCTTGAGTCCTTTTCTGGAGGACACCACAGGCTCCCTTCAACTGCAACCTCCAGCACCAGCTGATGAGATTGCTGTGGCCCTCTCAAGGTCCTCTCAGCCGGGAGCCTACTCTGGCCCCACCTCCCAGGCACTCAGGGCCTCCTCCATTCTGAAATGACACAAAGGCAGCCACAGAAGATGGCATAACCTCCCCCTGGATGCCAGGCTTCTAGTTCTCCACTCATCAGCAGTGTATGCAAAGCAGGTGTGGGGTTTTTTTGCATCTATTTAACTGTCCATTAAAATAGCCCCACGCCCATCACCTCTGCACAGCCCCGGGCTTCCAAATTGCCAACCCCTGCTGCCTGCAAGCACCATGTGCTTCCTGCGCCTGGTAATTGCTGTGGTGTTTATTGAGCTGTATTTGCATTTGATTGTCATTTAACTTTCCATCTTTCTCCTTCAATCAAACCGGGCATTGGGTTTTTGCAATTGATTATTTGTTTTTTATTTTCAGCCCCTTGGTGGGTTTTCAAAGAGTTTCCTTTATCAGCACCACCAAGTTGAGCCCTGGAAACTTCTCCTCCCACCCATCCCAGGGCTCCCTACATGAAAATAATCCAGCCAGCAGTGTGAATTTAAGTCCCATCACTATTCTCCCTGTTCCAGCACCTGCCTTATTTCTGCCCAGCCGGTGGCATTAAACATTTACAGAGCCAGGGAGGATCAAAGGCCTCAGCTGGGGTGGGTGGGCAGGCTGGAGGCCTCCGTATAGAGAGGGAAAGCTGCCCGCATCAAGCCACTTTCTGCTGCTGTCTCCATCCACCCTGGGCTCTTGCTACAGTTGATCCTGTGTTGCTCCTGGAGTGGGAGCAAATGCCCAGGAGCCAGGACTCCTCATTTACCCGGGCAAGGCCCTCCTCCTGCTCTGAAATTCAAAGAGTCGGCTTTGGGTAATCCAGGAAGCTTCGCTGGAGCCCTGGCATCCCTGCTTGTTCCAGATGCTGCAAGATCTGGGAGACCCTTTGAGGAGTGGGTTGAGGTGAGCAGGCTGCTCTCTGCCCCTGGAGCCTCTGGGGTAAGGTGACAGCCCCTGTTTCTGCTTCCCTGAATCCCCAAATCCCCCTTGGCTCCACAGACTCTGGTTTGAAATCTGTCTTAGAAGAGACTAATTTTCTCCTCCTCTCACTGAGAAAGCAAATGTCATCCATGCAGACTTCAAAATAAGTCACTGGTGTGCCTGTGATTCTGAAAATTGGGCTGTTTGGAAGTAGGGAAGTGAGGCTGGATTCTCCAGGGACGTGGGATGGATGTCTGGCGCTGTCTGGGAAGGGGCTGCGAGAGTTCCAGGGACTGGACAGGCTGCTGTGAGCCCCTTTTTCCTTCTCTCAGGCTCGCAGTCTAAATCCAACCACTGTAGCTCAGACTGTCCCCCCTTTCTGAGTCAGCAGTGAACCCTTCAGCTCCTACTACCTGCCACGGTCTTGAAAACCCACCTTAATGATTCCAGACTTCCCCATTTTGACCCTGTCAGTGTAGCCACCAAGGATGTCCGGTGGCTTAGATGACCACAAAGGCTCTCACAGCCTGGCCCCAGCCTACTATTTCAACCCTTCCTCCCAACTCCTTGCAGGGACTCTCTGCTCCAACAGAACCAGTCTCCTCACTGGCCCCAGACTATCTTACATCCTATCACCACTTTGCATTTGCATGAGCCATTGCTTCCACTTTGGATGTGCTCCCTCTTCCTCTCCATTGACTGAAACCTAAAACATGTTCAAGACTTGGCTTTAGCCCACCTGTCTGCTATGTGAACCCTTCACTAACCTCCCCTCATCCCCCAGAAGAAACAACCGCTCCTTCTCCATTATCTCACAGCACCCATGTCACCAATGAGTGCCCAATGCCTTGGGTTGTAGACACTTGCCCTATTTATTCACAAATATTCATTGAGCATCTACTGTGTGCTGAGCACTGGGCTAGGATGGGAGTAGGTGAGACACACATGGTCCCTGATGTCAGAGTTGACAGTCTAATAGAAAAGACAGGCAATTAAGAAAGTATTTACATAGACACAGGATGCCCAGATCCTTTAGGGACAAAGAGCCAGGTAGGGGACACAGAATGAAGAAGTGAGCCCAGTGAGGGAAACCTTGAAAATCCAAAACCCTCAGTCTGTCACTTTCTAATGTGTATTGACTTTTATACTCAATAAGCCTTCTATACAGTTTGAATGTCCTCTAGGGCATCTCAACATCAACTTATGTATGATGCTGAGGTCTGGGCAGAATGAGACCTTTGAGGACACGAGGTGGGGAGGGTAAATGTGCTTGACAGAAACTCCACTGCTTCCCAGTTTGGCCCAGGCTCTGCCTAAACCTAGCTGAGAACCCATCACATGTGGACCATCTTCAAGAGGGAGGGACAGCTCAGGTGCGTCACTACTCCCAAAATGCTGTGCAAACCCATCCTCTGAGCTCAGGGCACAGTGTCGCATTCTGGGACTTGTAGTCTCGACTGGACCCCCTCCTAAATACCTAGGTTAGTTCAGGCAGCAGAGAGGATGATGTGACAAGTTCCTGAGTGGCTTCTCTCATCCTTCTGCTTGTGGGTAGTGCCCACTCATCAAGGAGCCAGCTCTGAGGAGAGTCAGACAAGCCTGCCACAGCCTACAAATCCCCATGAATCATCCTGGCATAGAAGGCTCACCCCTGGGTCATGACTCACCCTCCTCTGCCCAAGCTCCCCAGTCCTAGAGGCCCAGGAATGAGGGAAGAGCTCAGGAATACTTTGAAGGAGGAAAGGAGGAATCTCAAGACATTTGTCAGTATTTCTCCAAGCTTCCCTCAGCCACAGAACCTTCTACCTGTGTTCTGTTTCTCTTCCCCTCCTCTACTGGCAACTCTCTTTCATCCTCCCTCTGCATCTTCTTTCCTGGCTCCCTCTCTTTACCTCTCATCCTTTCATCACCTCTGCCTTCCCTATCCTTCTGCTACTGTCCTCTTTTTCTCACATTCTCGAAACGACCGCCCAGAAATCTTCTCCCAGCATCTCCCTCAGCTAATTCCACACGCCACCTGCCTGCTGCTTGGGATTCTTTACAGAAGGATCTGGAGAGAATCCAAAGAGAGGAGCTGGAAGACTGTGGGAGTCGCTAAGACCACAAGACTCTCTGAGGAAAGTGAGGTGGCAGAAGTCTTGTCACCTTCTTGTAGGATGGAGCCAGGAAGGATACTGTATAATGACCAGGATCTGGAAGCTTTGAGGAAGAGCCAAGTTCATGGGAAAAGAACTAAACACAAAGCTGCCCTCTCCCCAGAGACCACGGGGAGCTCAGTCCTCATCTTCCCTCACAGGGAAGGGTTATGTCCCATCATTTTCATTGAGCCTCTTCAGGTGGGCCCATCCGTGAAAGCAGAACCCTTGGATCTAAGTCAGCAGCCTAAGGGATGGCACAGGTGTGACTGCCCCCTTGCTGCTCTGAGGCTCATTGGTTCGCCTCACCCAAACAGAGCCCTGGAAGCATACTTCTCCTGCCTTTGAATGGTACAGCCTCCCTGGCTACACTTACTCCACCACCCACCAGCCACTCCTGCCCAGGGCCTCCTACAAATCTCTTTCTAAAAAAGATGTCATAGAGGACTCCCTCCCTATGCCTGTCTCACTCTCTCTCCTGTTTCAGGAACCTGAGCATGGACTGGCATCACATGTCTGTACTGACTGGCTGGCACTGTGGCTTCTCTGTCCTGCAGAGGGACCAAGGCAGGATCCTAGAGATCCAGGGCTGCATGGGGACACAGGCTACTACCTTCAGCTGTCCACAGCTTGGCCCAGGTTGTCTCTTGCCAACGGAAGAATTTCTCCCCAGGACTTGAGTGCCACTGGCTTTTAACTATAATATCAGGATAATTAAGCTTTTCTGTGAGCAGTTTGCTGCTGATGCAGCTGCCTGGAGCCCTGGCATTTATTGAGCGCAAAGTAATAATTTATTGTCCTTTGTACGCTGAAAAGCCATCTTCATTATCGGCCCCGGACGGAGCTGCCACAAGGGCACGCGTGCCTCACCAGCTGCCTCACTCACGGGCATCTTCCCAGGTCATCCTTGGCGCCCCCAGGTATCAGGATGGGGTAGGAAGGGGTGGGGAGGGGGTTGCTGAGCTCTCTCGACCTCATGGGGAATCGTGTTATAACCCCACCTCCTTGGGCAGGCTGCTAATGGGGGAGAGGGTGGCAGGCTTGGCTGGACGTGGGCAGCGCGGAGAGGCGGGCGCCGTGTGCCCACATTAGTAGGGCAGTTCTTCCCCGGAGCTGGCAGCGGCGCGTGAGCCTGTCTGTGCTCCTGCCGCTGAGTCTCTGCGCCTTTGCTTCAGACTTTACGGTAAGCCGCTCCTCCCGCACCCCCGCCCCCAGCCCCGCGCGGCGAACCCCGGCGCCGACGCCAGGCGCTGGCCGTGGTGCTGATTCTGTCGGGAGCTGGCAGCGGCGGCGGCGGCCCCACCAGGTCTCCCGGCCCGATCCGGCTCTGCCCCCCGCGCCCCACCGAGTCCCCAGCCCTCCCGCCGCGGCCCCGGCCCGGGGCGTGGCCGCAGCCGGCACCATGCACCCGGCAGCCCTGCTGCTCCTGCCTTCGCTGCTGGCTCTTCTGGCTCACGGTAAGGGACCCCGGCGTCCGGCGGCAGGACCGGGGCCGGGGCGGGTCCCCAGGGGTGCGTGAGGGGGAGACCGTCCCGGCGCCCTGCTCCACGCGTCCGGCCGCCCAGCCCAGGCGCCGCGCCCCGCCGCCTGCGCTGCCCCCCGCGTCGGCCGAGCCGGGCGGGGCACGGGCTCCGCGGGCGGGAACTGCCGCGGCTCCCGCCATTCGCGCCGGGCCGAGACCTCGCCTTTAATCATCCCCCGGATCTAATGGGATTTCTCTGCTGCAATTCATCACGCCACCCCCTCCCCGCACACACACTCACGCGCTCACCCGCGCGCTACCTCGCCACGCTCCAGGCGTCGGGGGGCGCCGGGACGCGCGAGGTGGGAACGCGGGGCAGAGAGCTGGGCCAGGCGGACTGGCGACCCACGGTCCCGCCTCCCCTGCCGCCCGCCAAACTTCGCTCGACTTTCCGCGGGTTTCGGGGCTTCTCGTGTCCTCACTGCGGAGGGACGGGGACGGATGGCGGCTGGACCAAGGGTTGGGACTTCGCTCGCTTCCCTCCGCCTTAGCGCCGGAGTCGGAACCTAGGACATAATTCCGGGGAGAAACTCGGGAAGCGCCAGGTCCCCATCGATTCCTCGCTTTATCCTGGGCTGCGGCCGCCGAGGTCCCGGGACGGAGACTCGGTTCTCCCCGAAGTCCTTTCCTCGTACGCTCACCCCGCCCACGCCCCGAGCTCTGCCCCCCTCCGGATCTGCCTTTCTACCTGGCCCCTGCCCACCCTACGGCCGCAGACTCTTCGTGGGAGAACCGGCGCCTACCCCGCGGCCCCTGGCCCCCGCTCCGGGCCGGGTCCCCAACTTCATCGGCCCTGGATCGAGGGAAGCTGGGCCATGGAATGGGCGGCAAGGGGGTGCTAGGGAGAGGGTGGGGTTTCTATGCCTCGGGACAGGAAGGTTGCCGAGTCTTCTCCGGCCCTACAGTCTTGGTTAAACCAAGCTTCCATCAGAGCTACAGATGCCCGGGTCGTTCTTCCGCTGCCGCCAGTGGGCTGGTGGGGTCGCCCGACCGCGCTTGGAGTTGGGACCCGCCGCCCCTCGCCAGGTGGCTGGTAGCATCTGAGGTGGAGGAGGGGAGAAGGTGAGAGTTTCTAACCCCCTTGCCGGATCCCTTCAGGCAGCGTCGGAGGTCAGGGCAGTCGCCAGGGCCGGTTGGACCCCTGGACGGCTGTTTTCTTCGCTCTGCGGCCCCAGGGACAAGGAAGCCTCTCTCTGGGCCTCTGGCTCCGCCTGCACGCACTCCTGTGCTCTCACCCGCTGCCTGGCTGCCCACGCCGGGTCCTCGGGCAGCGTCGGGAACTCAAAACTATGTGTTCCTTTTGGGGGTGGGGTCCCACAAGGCTCAGCCACCCTTGGTGCTGGAGGGCAAAGGAGGAGAAGATCGCTTCTCCGCCCAGTAGTCTGAGGGAGATCAGGGCCTGTCTCGGAGTCGAGCCACGTCCCTGCACTGGACAGCTCCCCTGGGGCACAGGCGGCCGCCTTGTGTGTCTTCGCTGGTGTGTAGTCTGAGTCTGCATGTGTGAGTGTGACCAGGGCCTTGCGTGTGTGGGGTGGCGGGTCCGAGTGTCTGTGTTTCAGGAGGTCTGGATGTTGAGTGGGGGCTCAGCAGCCAGCAGGTGTGACAAATGTGTGAGGCTACTAGTGTGCGGGAGCAGCCACCGCTGAGCTCCCTGCAGGGCTGGAGACTGCGGGTCTCCGAGGGCTGGTGTGGCCGTGAGTCGGAGAGTATATGAGCTCCGCTGGGTCTGAAGGTGAGGGTTAAGAGGAATCTGTCTCCTCTGGAATCTCAAATCCTTGTCTCCAGCCTGTGTCCCTCCCCAACAAAAGAGGATCTCTCCAGTGCCCGTGGGGCCACCCACCCAAGGGGTGTATGGAGTATGGGTGCGCCTGCTGGGGAAGATCTTTATTTCAGCTCCCCAAAGGAGAGGAGGAACCCCCGCCCCCGCCCCACAGTGCCAGTCCTGGACAGGTGAAAGGGCCACCACCTCGGAGCTGGGCTCCTGGGTGCACCCCTCCCTCTCTGGCGGAGCTATGAGGTTCCAGTCTTGGGGCACTGAGTCGTCTACTGGAGACAGTGCACTTGGCCCTCTCCTGGGTCCTAGAGCCTTCAGCCCCTTGAAAGGGAACCTGTGTCTCATGGCCTCGCAAATGGCCGGCAGGCAGCCGCTGGAGGCCTGGCAGGAGGAGGCTGAGGGGACAGGGCGAGATCACTCAGGGCCTTGCCCAACGTGGCTGACTCAGTCCCCTATTCTTCCCACAGCCACCAGGGTGTGAGTGGCCTCAGGCATGAGGGGCACCATGGACCATGGGCTGTCTGCCCCAGCCCATTCTGCCACAGGGGGTGAGGGAAGCTGTGCGGGAGGGGCAGCGCCTTGCCAGGCCTGCTGTGTCAGTTTAATGAGTTTTAATGAGCAATTACCTTTAGTCATTCTCCTAATTTCTGAATATCAATAAAGTTAATTAAACTCTGCGTGTGTGAATGTGGCCTGGGGAGAATGTGAAGGTGGAAGCAGCAGGGCCTGGGGTGGGGTTGGGCCTTGAGGGGCAGAGAGGCTGGCTCCTGTGGCTGTGTGACCTTGGACCCGCTGCTCCCCCTCTCTGAGCTCCATGAGTGTGTGATAGGAAGGGGAGGAGAGGATAGCAAGGCGGGGTTGCTCACTCTCCCAGGAACTAGGGGAGAGTGTCTGGAAAGTGAGGCCCAGAGGAGGCAAGGAGAGAAGGGGGAAGGGCTTGGCCTCCAGGAGCCTCAGTGCTGCAGGGGTTAACAAGCCTGGGGCAGCAGTAACCTAAAATGGTAATTGCTGTTTCCTGCAGACTCTTTGGAAGGTGCAGCATTCTGACCTCACATTCCTGAGTCTGGGGGCTGCAGGAGAAGCTGACACCAGGCCCAGTTCCCTGTGCCCCAGCCTGGCACTTCAGGGTCAGGAAATGGGGGCTGGGGACAAGGCCCCATAGGAGACAGTCTGGATTCCACTCAGAGCCCCAGAAGTTGACATGACAGACAGGAGGCTCTCCCGGGCCTCAGAGGCGACCAGAAGACCCAGAGACAGCCATGGGCAGGACAGGAAGGCTGGGTTGGCTCTTGGACTCTCATGGCCCTAAGCCCATCAGGCTTGGCAGGCCCTGGCAGCAGGCCCGGCCTCCTCAGCAGGGTGGCTGCTTAAAATGCCTTGGGGATGTTATGGGGTGCTAATGGGGAATGTGGAGACACAGGGATTGGGCTTAATTAGAAACTGGGTTTAATCAGAAATTGAGCTTCTGCGCTCCCCTCCCTGCCTCTGCCCCCTGTTCTCATGGCTGCCTAAATGATGGGGACATATCAGAAAGCCTGCCTCCCTAGTCCCTCCCTCCACCTAGCCTCATGTCCCCCAAACTCCTCCTGTCCTCCTTGTCCCTACCTCATCAGAACCCTAGTCCCATCAAGCTGCTCAACTTGGCTCTGCTCAAGGCTGCTGTGCCCCTACCTGGGCGGACCTGTCAGGGCTTGGTACCTTATCCCCAAGCAATAAAAGAAGGTGTGGAAATGACCTATAGGCAGGTGTTACTTTAGCAAAGAAACCTCTCAGCCCTGATGGTTAGGAGCCCAATAATATCTCAAGTAAGCCCCTACCTCTCTGGGCTCCACTTTCTGGAGCATTTGATGTAGGGCTGTACCAAGCCCATGGATGCCAAGCCTGGGAGCCCATCGACTCCCAGGGCTGCCAGTCATGCAGATTTCTGGGCCCCCAGCTTACAGATCTTCTCTCAGGGAGGGGGATCTGGGTTCTATGTGCAAGAGCTCCTGCGGGACCCAGTGCTGCCCACCCAGGTTGGGAGCTGGGAGGTGGTGAGAAGCAGGCGCTAGGAGGTCTCCAAGGCCCCCTCCAGACCTGAGTCTGCAATTCCAGCGGGAAGCAGCAGGTCCAGGAAGCTGACTCAGCCAGCTGGGCCAATGGAGTTTCAGCTTCAGTTGCCCAAAGCAGCCACGTTCTCAATGGCCCTTGCCGTTTCCTCTGCCTGAAATTCTTACCCTGTCCTCGGCTAACCCGGCTCACTCTGCTTCATGCTTCAGGTGTTGGCTTAGCTGACACTTCATGAATTTCTTCAGCGTTATTTATGGGGCATCCCAGCCTGGGTCTGGGACTCTTCTGTGCTCCCACCATGCTCCCCCCATCAGGCTACCCCTGGCATTGGTCCTCAGCACCTGCTTGGCTTGATCCTCCTCCCCAGCAGCAAGGTTGATCTCAGAAAGGAAGGCACCAGGTCTGTCTTGCTCACCTCCAGAATTTCTATTTCCGAGTTTAGGGTCAGCTGCCAGGATGGAATGGAGAGGTGGGCACATGGCAGCTGGGTTTGCATAGCAAGCACACTATTTTTACATAGATTGTATGTTAGAATTTTTTTCTCCTTCCTAACGGTTGGCCAATTATCCCAACTGTAAATTACAGCCTTTACTTAGCGTTTTTCCTTCCACAAATTAAGCTGTCACGCCATCAGCCTGAGGTTGCTTGGGGGTGGGGTGTTGATGGCCACTCTGAGAGGGCGAAAGCCTCTCCCCGGCCACCCCTTAATGTCACTGCTTGGATTCCCAGTGGCACAGAGCCTAGGACATGGTAGACATGAAATACATGTTGAATAAATTTATGGGAGTTGCACAGGAAAATAGCCACAGAGTAAAGCTAGGACCCAGGCTTCCTAACTTCCTTCCACAGCTTCTACCCACACCTCTGCAGACTGAGAGGGATGCCCTGGATGAACTTAAGGACCATGTGAGGGAAGGGCAACCCTATTTCATCTGGCTCCATAGGCCCCTCTTCTCAGCTTCAGACTTGCCCTGGTTTGGCTTGGAGGGAACGACAGAGAACACTGGGAGCAGCTCAGAGCCTGGCAAACCCTTATATCGAGAGGTATCTGTTGAATACCTGGGAGGCATCCAGGACCACAGCAATTCAGGTCCACAAGTCTTTCACAGCTGCTAAATGAGCAGGCCCTGGGGTACTTCCACCCACCATTCATTCATTCATTCATTCATTCCATAAACACGTACCAAGGTGTGAGCCCTGGTCTGAGACCCCTAGGGGCCCAGTCTTCACATATAAGGTCTTTCACATGCCTCTTCTATTTAATATTCTCAAGAGACTAGTTATCCCCACTCTACAGATGAGGAAACTGAGTTTCAGGAAGATTAAGTCACTCACCCTGGGTTTCACGGCCATGCCTGCCCAGTTTGCCAAACGTCACTGCAGCCAGCACTGTATCTACTCCCCCAAACTTCCTTACAGGCAGATGGGGACTAAGAAGAGTTTCAGTATCCTAATAATAATAACAAAACAATAATAACAGCAACAATAGCAAAAATTTTTTAGGTACTGAGCATGCCAGGCACTGTACTGAGTACATTATATACATCAACTCGTTCAGTCCTCATATTACCTCTATGAGGTATAGAAGTATCATCTGCATTTTACAGGTCAAGTTAAGCCCATATTGTCAGCCCGACCCAAGACAGAAATGGCCCCTAACTCCTCTAGCATCCATTTCTGGTGATGCCAGTTGCTTAGCTCCCTGACGTCTACCCTCTCTTGATCAGTCCTTAGTGGCAAAGGAGTAAAAGACTTTTTCTGACACTTTGAGGCCAGGAAAGAATCCAGGGCCTGAAGTCAGGTGACCTGTCCTTGCTAGAGTTTTGGTCCAGAGGTTGGTGACTGTCACTTTCTCACTCTGTGGGTGGCCTTGGTGAATGAGAGGCCCAGCCCCTCCTGTCCTGGCATCCTGGTCTGTCCCACCCCCCCACCCCCACCCCAGCCTCTTCGAGGGCCTGGTCCCCAGGTGGCAAGGCCGAGGCTTGCCTGAAGCTCACCTCCTGGGCAGGGCTGGGCCCCAAACACACCTCAGCTGCCTTCGACCTGCATACTTGCTGCCAGGCCTCCAGCCCTGGGACAGGAGGATCGATGCCACAGCGGCTGGCTGTGTTGTTGGCCATTGTTGCAGAGATTTCTCGGCGGGCTCTGGAGCAAACAAACCTGCCGCTCCTCTAACAACAATTTAGTCTCCGGCAGCAGATTCTGCAGCTTCGCTGGCGCTGGCGGGCAGTCTGGTGAGAAGCCGGGTGGGAGGCGCTGGCTGGGCCCAGCAGGGACTGAGCAGTCATGGGAAGCGGGGCTTTGGGAAGCCCAGGTGAGGAGCTAGGAGGACTCCTGGAACCTGTGCATGCCTTGTTTGAACCAATCTTACATTTTCGCTCAGCCTTTATTCCCTGCCTGGAATGCCACCCTGGGTCCTTCTGCGTATTTCCGTTCTTCCACCCCCTCCTTTCCTGACCTCCCAGCCCAGAGGGCTCTCTGGCCTCCAAAGGCCTGTGATGCTCTCTCTGCTGCCCATCGGGAACTTAGCAGGTCCTTCCTTCATCCACTCACCCATTCTCCATTCAACATCTCTCTATCCAGTGCCTACTGGGTGCTTTGCTAAACAAGAATACAACATAATCTCTGCCCCGAAGGAACAGTTTGGAGGGGAAGCTGCCTTCTTAGTAAATTCAGCTGTGGCTGCCTCCCCAGCTACACCAGGAACCCTCTGATTTTAATTAAATGAGATACAAATGACATGCCAGTTAGCACCTATGTGATCAAATCACTCTGGCCTTCAGAAGGACTGGAAACTCCAGGCCAGTGACTGCTCTGGGCCTCAATTTCTTATCCGTAGCAAGAGGGTCTTTGAGGGCCCAGCCAGCCTCCGGGGCCCCTTGGCCAGGCCATGCTGCATGTCCGCTCACAAGTCTTCTCACCTCTGCTAGGTCAGGGTGTCCCAACTCTCAACATGACAAGGCAGGTGCACGGCCCCTCCTGCTGCAGACATCGCTTGCTGAAGAATCCAAGCAGTGGGCTCCCCACTTCAGTCCCCAGGGGCCTGTAAAAATCCTGACTCCCTCAACCCTCTCTTTCTCCCCTCCCTACAGGCTCCACTCCACCCTCACTACCCTCCCTCCAGCTGGTCTTCGGGCTGGGGGGGCAGAACTGAGACGCCTCCCATGAAAAGTGCCTGAACCACTGAGACCCCTGTCCCCCCCTGGATGTTCATTTGCATGCTGTTTTGTCCTTGCAGGCAGG
>PVKY010010775.1:0-12422 GCA_004027775.1 Bradypus variegatus
TTTTAGGTGTTCTTTTTTACTTTTTTCTTTATTTGGAATAATGAAAATTTCTAAAATTGATTGTGGCAATGAATGCACAACAGTATGAGGATACAGCAAGCCACTGATTATATACTTTGGATGGATTATATGGTCTGTGAATATATCTCAATAAAATTGCGTTTTTTAAAAAAAGATTGCTAGCAAGCAATGTGATTTTCTCTATCTAACTGTTGAAGAACAAACCAAACACAGCTCCCGATAGGTTAGTTCCCGGCGGTGGGAAGCAGGCCTCTGCAGCCTGCACTTGGGCCCAGAGGCCTTAGGGGTCTGGAGCACATGCACCCCAAGAAAGGATCTTCTCAAGCCCCATTTCCTCAGTTTCACACGAACCATAAGAGCAAACAACTTTTTTGGGGGGGTTATGCTGGACAATTTAAGCTTAAAGACCCTTGTTCAGAGATTCCTCTAACGAGTAGAAACATTTATTTAAAAACCAACTGGCCAACTCTGCGAACATTAAGGGAAGAGCTGCCAACTTCCTGAAGACCTTACATCACAATGGAATTACTGGCTCTTGCCAGGGAAAAAGTCATTAAAGTCAGTCTTAAGTCTACTTTTTGGCAACTTAAAAGGCATGTTTATTTCTAAAATTAAATTTGAAAATAAGATAAGTAGCTGAAATGACATAGAGCTTTCTAACACTGCACGAGCTCATTTGGAACTCCTTTTCTCTGCTTGTAACATAAAATTTTTCCCTAGAGGAGCATTTAGAAATTCCTAGAATAAAAGCATGGTTGTTTCCTGAGAGGCAGCCCCCACTTTCAGGAACGCATTTCATCCTTCAGAAACTGGGGTGGGAAGGGCCCCACTGGGCCACGCCCAGCACGGGAAGCGGCTTCTCTGACCCTGACGTCCTGCCGTGGCCACCGGACGGTGCCCACTGCAGCTCTCCAGGAAGGCAGCGCCCACTGCCCGGGGTTCTCCCCTCGGTGGGGGCCATGGTGCAGGGCTCCAGCCGCTTCAGGGGATGCAGCAGTTCCGGCTCTCCGTGCTATTTTTTTAGCAGCTTTATTGAGGTAGAATTCACATACCATACAATTCACCTACTTAAGGCACACATTTGGCAGCTTTTTAGTATATTCACAGAATTGTCTCCATGTCAAGGATAGTAAGATCTTAAAATGCACGAGAGTAAAAAAAAATTAAAAGTTAAATTAAAAAAAATTTTAACGCACATGAGAGTAACAGGGAAAATGGCAAAGGGAATACATTTCCGGCCTTATGCCAACATGCCGAGCAATGACTGGGAGTCTGTAAAAGCAAGAACACACGCGCTTACCCAGAGGTGCCCCTTTGTACAGTGCTGCAGGGAAGCGCACAGGGGAGCCAGGAGCCTGCAGGGTCCCCAATTCCCTGCGCGTCAGGGCTGGTGTCAGGAACCAAGGGGAAGGGAAGGTGACGGGCGCAGGGCTGGGGTTCTCGGCCACGCAGGCCCTCAGGTAGTGAGAACGCAGCACCAGGGCTCCCCACTGGGGCGCTGGCCAGCTGGACCTTGCTGGGTGTCCGCCCAGGGCCTTCGGCGTCTCAGCACAGCCACCGTACAGCCTGAGTGGAGGCTGCCCACCAGGCAGCCCAATGTCATGGAGGCACCCCCAAACTCCTGGCTCAAACCAGTACCCCCAAGAAAATAAATAAAAAATAACATAAATTTTAAAAATTAAAAAATTAAAAATTTCAGCCACAGGAGAAATGAAGAATAACCTAAAAAGTTATCAGAAACAGGTACAAAAACATCAACCAGGGCTACAAGGCTTGCCACAAAAGCTCCCACCCATCCCAGCCCTTCTGCTCCGGGACCCCACTTTCTGCTCTTTAACTGTGCCTTGGTTTTAAAATTTGTATGTTGTATTTTGGCCTCCTAGGGTATAAAATGAGAATTTAGCCATCCTCCCTATCTTCGGCTAGATCTTCTACAGCGTTGACGCCACTGACCTCACACCTTTCGGGGCTGGGCCACTTTTAAACTTCGCATGGCCCCATCTTCTTCCATGGCTTTCTCCTATGCGGAGCAACTCTCGTCCTCCCACCACCTCAGGTTCCTGCGTGCCTGTGGCTTCCTCTCCCTCCTCTCTCCACAGAGCCAACAGCCTTCCGAGGCCTCTGGGGCTGGGACCTGTGGGTCCACCCGGTGGTCATCCCTGCATTTGAGAGTGACCAGCAGCGGCCTCCCAGGAAAGGGTGCAGCACACACAAGGCGCTCCAGCTAGAAAAGCCCACGCCTCCCTGCCGGGGCCATGTCGCCGAGGCTGGAAGCCAGTGCCAGGACCGCAGGTGCTGTCCGGCGCTGCCCGCCCGTGGCTGCGGAGAGACCTGAGGCCTTCACGCTCCAATGGCCTGTGCGTGACCTCATCTTCATCCTGGGGAGCTGCTGGGTACCCAGTACTGACATCACCAGAGACAAGCCAAAGCATGTGCAGCTTCAAAACTTCAGGAGCCTACATGAGCTCTGAAATTTCACAGGTGAGGGGAAAAATAAACCGCTGCCTCATGCAGATCTTCTTACACGGGACATCACTTCTATCAAAAACCACATGAGATTTTTATCTAGTTAGGCATCAACGAAAGGCATATGTTTAACAAACTTTCTACATGGGGATGCTGCGTCCGCATGTGTCCATGGGGCACCCGCTAACTTAGGGTGTGGAGGCTGCTGGCGTAACCGAGGCACAGCGCGGCCTGTCTGGACCTGTCGGGGCAGCTCCCGCGGCCTGTGTGCTAACACCGGCTCCTGGACAGGCTTCCCACGTGGGGACAGATGGGCTCTCAACACCCCACACACAAGGAGCCGTCCTCAGAGGTATCTGGCTGCTCTTGAGAGATCCAGATCATTAATAATGATAACAAAAAAGTCAAAGCTCCAAAACGGAGAACATTTCGTTTATATACAACACTCAAGACTAAGATACAAGGGACTGACAATAAATATGAAAACACCTTTTCTGCTCAGTTTTTTCCTAAATGTTTTGGATAAGCTGTCTTACAAAGTGCAAGAATATGCAATAACAACACAGATATGTTCCTAAAGATTGTTTCACAAAATAAGTCATTTCCCAATAAATTTCATTATGTTTTCAGAAACATTATTTTAGAGAAAGGAAATTCTCCACCTGAAAATCAGCCCTGTAAGAGTGCCCATCTTGATGACATCCAAGCAGATTTCACAAGACTGGATCCCATAAACCCCAGAGAGTTCACTGCAAGAACTCACCAAGGGAGCTATGCTCAAAGTCCCAGGATGGGGTGACTTGGGCAAAATAGGAATTGTTTGTGGCCCACAAAAAAAAGGGTAAGAACAAAGGTGTAAAATCAGCATTCAGATAAGCTGAAGTTGCTCAAAAATAGAGTGACTCTCTCTCTCTAACTGAGCCACCTTGACAGGTAAACTCACTGCGCTCCCCCCTATGTGAGACCCGATGCCCAGGGGTGTAAACATCCCTGGCAATGCAGGATATGACTCCTGGGGATGAATCTGGACCTGGCATCGCGGGACTGAGAGTAGCTTCTTAAACAAAAGCGGGATGCAAAATGAGACAAAATAGAATCAGTGGCTGAGAGAGCTCAAATGGAGTCGAGAGGTCACTCTGGTGGACATTCCTAGGCACTATATAGATAACACCTCTTAGGTTTTAATGTATTGCAATGGCTAGAAGTAAATACCTGAAACTACCAAACTCCAACCCAGCAGTCTGGACTCCTGAAGACGATTATACAATAATGTAGATTACAAGGGGTGATAGTGTGATTGTGAAAACCTTGTGGATCACACCCCCTTTATCTAGTGTATGGATGGATGAGTGGAAAGACGGGGATAAAAACTAAATGACAAATGGGATGGGATGGGGAGATGGTTTGGGTGTTCTTTTCTCATTTTTATTTTTTATTCTTGTTCTGATTCTTTCTGATGTGGGGAAAATGTTCAGAAATAGACTGTGGTGATGAACGCATAACTAGATGATCATATTATGAATGGCTGACTGTATACCATGGATGATTGTATGTTATGTGAATGTATTTGAATAAAACTGAATTAAAAAAAAAGAGTGAAATGATTTTAAAATGATATGGTAGAAAGTATATTTCAATAGAACTGTTACAAAAAAAAAAATTCTAGTTTATTAGAACAGCCAGAAGGAAATACCTGAAATTGCTGAACTGCAACCCAGTCGCCTTGACCTTGGCTAATGATTGTACAACTACAAAGCTTTTATCTTGTGACCACGTGATTATAAAAACCCTGTTCTGGCACCCCCTTTATACCATATATGGTTAGATGAGTAATAAAATAAAGACATGCATGGGGGAAAAAACAAACAACTAAGGCAGGGTAGGAAGCCGAATGTAGGCCCCCAAAGATGCTAGGTCCTCGCCCTGAGCCTGTGCAGATGTGAGCTGGCCGCTGCCTGCAGCTGCAGAGGCCGCCCCGGTGGCCCGTGGCTCCCGAGCGGCCTGAGAGAGGAGGCAGAAGAGACTGGCCACAGACCAAGAGATGGGGACGGGGCAGCGCGGCCCCAGGCCAAGGGAGGCCGGCACCACCAGAGGCTGCCTACACTCTCAGAGCTCTGTACGACTCGTCTCGGACTTCCGCCTCCAACCCATAAGAGAATAAATATCCGTGGTTTTAAGCCACTAAACGGGGGAGATATACATTCAAAACAACCTCTCATCAGCTGCGAAGGGTGGAGACACACTTTTTTAGGAGCAGCATAACATTTACCTGGTAAAATATCACTGTGTTCTAGTCACACTGCTTGTACATTTTTCTTCTTAGAAGTAAACCATCACACCTTTCTGAAGGTAAAATAGCATTAAAAGCCCCCAGGAAGCCAAAACGCCAACAAAGCAATCACACCCCTAAAATCAGCCTCACTGACACCCTCCAGCACAGGCCTCGGCCCCTCACTGTGGTCAGGGCCACCCAAGACCCTGCTCTGCCCCCTTACCGCAGCCATCGCCCCTCAGCCCCGTCCCCAGACTCCACCTCCCTGGCTCCCACTCTCTGGCGTCTCCTCAGGTCCTCTGCGGTTCCGGTTCCTTCATCCCAGCGCCCTCTGAAGTCCTCCCAGCCCTTCTCCACCTGCGTGCTCAGGCTCAGGGCTTTAGACACGGCCTGTGCTGGGGACCCTGCTCCTGATCGGCGCCCACACACCAAACGCCACGCGGGTCTCCCCGGACAGTGAACAGGCCTCTCACGGCCAGACGAACCCAGGTCAGCTGACAGCAAGTCTGCTCGTCCCCGAGCTCCGGCCCAAACCTCTCTCTCCTGACTCCAACCCCTCAGGAAGTCCTGGCAGCCCACCATTTCTCAAACCTCTCCAAGGACCCCCGAGGCAAACCCCCAGCCCACCCTCCACAGACAACCAGAACCATGCCAGGCCACTGAGACAAACCACGTGACTCTCAGACTCATGGCTCCCCCAGCTCCCCACGCCTCCTGCCCGCCTCAGACATCCCAGCCTCCACACCCGCGGGGTGAGGTGCTCACTGGGCACCTCCCAGCCCACCCCACCTGCTCCACCACAGCCTCCACTGCTGTGCCCTCTGCCTGGACTCCTGTCCCATCTCCTCAGAGCTAACCCCTCGCCGCTCGCCCAGATCGCCTGCCCAGGGAGGCCCACCAGAACCGCAGCCCCCTGGGGCACCCCTGACGCCCAGTGCATGCCTCTTCCCCACAGCACCCATCACCTTCCAACGCATGACACAATCCACTTATCTCTAAGTTTATTATTCCCTCCGGCTTGCTCTTTGCTGCATCCCAGAGCCGAGAACGCTCATGAACATTTCCTCAACGAAAGGAGCACAGAAGAAAGATCTGGAAGCAAGCCCGAGGGTCCGCAGCGGCACCCAGCTCACCTGCAGTGCAGAACTGAACACAGCCGGAACACTCTCGCCACAAAGGGCACCTGCTCTTCCCACAGGAACAGCTTCTGTGTGTCTCTTCTCCCTTTCTGGCAACAGGCCACCTCCCCATTGGGGAACCCCCACCTCCCCAAATTCCATGCTCTGCCTTGAGGAAAGGCTACCCTTTCCCCAGGAGGAAGTCACCCCATAACTGCCTACAGGGAGCCGCCTGGCTGAGAGGACACCACTACGCAGGGGGGCAGGGCCGGGAGCTGGGGCTGCAGCCAGGGGGAGAGGTCCAAAAGCACCCCTGGGCTTTTCCAGAGCAGGATCCTTTTGTTTGAACAAATCCGAGCTGGATTTCTGCTCATGGCAACCACAAGAGTGTGGGCTGTGGTGCTGCCTTCCTGGATGGGGCTGACAGGGCTGGTGTGAAATGCTTGGGACATACCTGGTGTGTTTGAGACAGTCCCTGAAAAGAAGCTCACACACTACTGTTACAATTAATACACATGCAAAATATTCAGGATAACGTGGCCCCAAAACTACATGAAAAGTGAGTTTCGTTACGTAAACTGCCATTCAGAGCTCCCTGGACGGCACGGCCCAGGGACACACCTGGCGCTTTTTTTCAGGGTTTACTGTGCTCTCTACATCCGCAGACTAGAGTACGCTCTACTTCACTAAATAAGAGAAGACAGAACTACAGAGGTCACTTAAGATAAAATCACCACTGCACAGTGCCTGAGCGCCCTCCGCTCCAACACCAGCCTCTCCGAGGTCGGGGCACAGCCCCAGGACCCTCCCTCCCCTGTATCTGCAGCTGCCACCTGGGAAGACCTGGAGGTGGAAATTCACATATAGCACAGGGACCTTATTATATGATTTAAAATTTACCACCATTTAGCTTCTATACAAAGCTTTGAGATGGAGGAATAAAAAGTACTAGCAAACAAGTCCCGACACCCACACGCGTGTGGAAACATCTTCATGGGGACGTCTTCTGTACCAGGCTCCTCAGACCTGCCTGGAAACCAGCCCATGGCCACAGGGCTGGGCAGACCTGTCCACCTTGAGCACCTGACCATGGCGGGCAGGCTCACCCGCACCGGCCCTGCAGGTGTGAGGCCTCCAGGTGCCAGTGGGGCAGGGCTCCTGGGCCCACCGCGCCACACGATGTGGCCAGCACCCGGGGCCCACGGTGTGAAGACAGTTTGCCCAAGGGTTATTCTTGAATTTCCTCTACCAAGAAAAGCCTGCTTTCAAAGTCATCACCAAAAACAAAATACTCCCCCACGCCCAGCCCTCCAATGGTACCAGGCTCTTACTTCCCCCGGACAACCAACGTTTGGTGTGGGCCACAGAGAGGCCAGGGCAATGTGTCAAGGAAACAGAGACGATCAGGAACAAAAAGCGAATCCTCTCCTGCAGACCTCTCTGAGACTATGGTCGCTGCTCCCCTCCCCACCCAACTTCCACGCGGCTCCTTGGTCTCTCGGAGACGGTCGTCAACCTGCTCGCACCCACTTTCCTCCACGCGGGACCCCAGCTGGCGCTCAGGATCCCAACCAGAGAGCACCTCCCTCGGGAGGCTTCGGGGGACACTGTTGTGCTCTGCCCCGGCCAGAGGCCAACGGGGCAAGGCCATCCCTGCCCATGCGGGCTCCCCGCACACAGGACCCCAAAGCAGACACGAAGAGCACCTGGAAGGCAGGGCCTGGTCTGCGGCTCCCCCCGATTTCTGGCAGAACCTCTCTCCCCATGGGGAGCCCATAGAGAAGCCCACGGTGACCTGGCCTTGGGCTCAGCTGTCTGGCAGGGGATGCCCCCCAAGTTCTCATTCCCCAACCCCAGACCAGGGCACTCTCTTCAGAAGGGGAAGAGGCTGTGTGCTTGGTTTATTCTACTCCACAGTTCTTAGGATTTGGTTCCAGTAGAGTGGGATAGCACCTAGGACCCAATCTTGAGAGGCCTAAAGAATCTAGGCGCTCTAAAATGCTAACTCTCAAACTTCGGAGTATCAGACCATCACTGGTAGGTAAAGTTAACTGTAGGACTAATAGAACATCTGTGACTACCATAATTTTTTTAATTATCAAGAGATCATTCAACTGTAGAGAAAACTTCTAAGTCAGCATGAAAAGAAAATTCTTCATCCTCTCATTCTGTCCAACATCATCTACTCTCCTTTGCCTAATCTCTTGCACTTTGGTGTTTAAATAATGCTATTAGGTAGAATATTAAACCACAAGCAAAGACAGACGAGCAGGCACGTATATACGCTTCAGCCCTTACTTAACAATGTAGACAGATGGCACACACCCGAAGCCTTTGAGGAAGGGCAATACTACAGGAGTAAGGAACCCTTCAAACTCAGAGATGTGTTAAGGGTGGCCCAAGCCATCCTCCAGCTCACAGGTTAAGACACGGCCTTGGGCCAGATGCCACCCCACACTGCAAACCAGAAGAGACACAAAAGAACACATTTTAATTCACACCTCCAGAGGAACATCAGCTCAAAAACACTCAAGAAAAATGCAAGTAGAACTACACTGACAGCCCACGTTTCCTGTGGCAGATTGGCAGCACTTTTCTGGAGGTCAATTTGATGACAACGTTTTTCTTAATCCTTTGAAGTCTATATGCCCTCCCCCCACAATTCCACTTTTAAGACTTCAAGCTAAGGGAATAACAAAGATTGTGCATGAAGGTTCAGCTACAAGAAAGTTTATAGTAGCGAAAAACTGAAAACATGTAACACCAAAAAATGGAGGATTCATCAAATAAATTCCGTATAGTGAAAAAACTATTTAGCCATTAAAATGATGTTGTAGAAATCTGAAAAGGTTCACAGTGCTGGACAGAATTTTATTTTCATGGCTTTTTGGATGCTTTTATTTAATCATGTATTATTTGTGACCCTTTTCTTTTCGAGATTCTCGCTTTTGCTTTAAGGCAGGGGCACACACACTCTCCCCTGGGTGAGGCCCAACTCTGCTCCCCGCTGTGTGTGTTGCTGGCATGGGGTGTCCCTCTCCACCTAACGTCCTCCACATCACAACTTCAGAACAGCATTCAACAAACACTGACAAAACTGAGTCGCTAAACCGCTGCCAGTGAGTGCCCCCTGCCAAGTGCCATTTACCCAGCTCCGATTCAAACGGCCACCTGCTGAGAACAGGCCCTCCATCCACATCCGCCCCCTGGAGACGTTCTCAGCAGCGCTGACTACCTCACTGCCGTGGCCTCTCCTGTGATGCGCCCAAGCCTGGCCCCTTGCAGGGGGTTCCTGAAAAGTGAACCACCAGGAGAAAAACATCTGGCTACTTCTTGGCTTCTTCCACCCTCACCAGTCAGATCCAGTCACAATGACAGAGGTGGATCTTCTAATAAAAGAGCTTTCCATTTTCAAAGGAAAAATAACGAAGACCTGTTTTTCTTGGATTTTTGTAAAGTAAACCAACCCACCCACTGAAAGCTGGAATGAAATAAAACTTTGTAAACATGTGGGGAAAAAAAAGGAGGGGTGGCGGAGGAGAGAGAGAACAAGCACCCCCAGAAGCCCCTGAGCTAGCAGGAGTCTCTTTGATTCTCAGAATTAAACAAAACAAACCACCCAGCTCTGTCACTCGGAGACCCACTGGCGAGGCGGCGGGTGGCAGACAGCCCTGCTGCACTCAGCAGACAGCACACGGAGGGTAGCCCTTTCCCCAGCCTGGCACACGAAACCCAAGCGCGGTTCGCGTTTCCGTGACCTCCAAAGCTGGCCACCCCACAGAAAGAAGCTTCATGAGACAGAAGAGCAGCTCATTCTTCTCCCTCTTATCTCACTCTGCTCCATGTCTGTCTGCACCATGACAGCAGCAGGCCCTGGTAGGCAGCCCTTAGCTCCCTTCTTAACTACTGAGACCCTCCATGAGACGTCCTGCCGGCCCCAGCATGAGAGAAAAGGACCTAAAATGCAAAGTCCATACAGCCTCAGGAGCCGTCACCTACTCTGGGCTGGGCAGGAACCCCATCTGAGAAGGTGCCCTTGGGGGCTGCTCCCTAGGCACTGGCTTGAAGGCCTGAGCATGAAACACTGCATGTTTGCCGACTACCTAGAGCCTCTGACTCTGCAACCAAGGGCTCCAGTCTGCTCCGACCAGCCAGCCAGGCAGGAGGCCCTGTGGGGCGCTCCTGGAAGCAACCACACTGCCCGATGCACGGCTCAGCCGCCTGCTCCCATCCTTCTGACCCTCCAGAGCCATTCCTCAGACAATCCTCCTGGCCTAAGGGGCAGTCCCCCTTCACAGTCTGCTCCAGCACCCACAAAAGAGAGCACGGGTGGCCAACTTGGAGGCCTGCGTGAAGTCCAACCCGTCCCACCTGCTCTGGGAGCGGCAAAGGTGTCCCTCTACAGCCGAGCTCTCATCCTTGCCGTACTGTGGAATCACCCGGGATGTTCTAAATTCTCTCTCTTGCCTGGTCCCACCCCAGAGATTCTGGTTTAAATGGTCTGGGGTGCAGGCTGGGCCCCTCGATTCTGACACGGTCAGAATCGCTGAGAAACACTGGTTAGGAGAAAGGGCTCTCCAAGCGGGCTCCCAGGCAGCAGCCCTGCCCCGCACCTGCCAAGGCAGAAGCTTCGAGGAGAGCCGAGCAGCGGGTCAGGCAGGCCCTCCCAGTGAAGAGGATGCTTCTGGAGCCTGAGGACCTCCAGGTGGAGGGACAAGGGGAGGCCTGCCCTGGAAAAGCCTAGCCAAGGACTTCCCTTAAATGTGCAACACCAGCTACCACCCCCAAACCTCCCAGGACACGGGAGGCTGTCAACTTGCCACTATGAAAACAGTGTCTAAAGGAGAACATCATAGTTTGCAGGTTAAGAGGTTCTTTCTCTTTTAAATGCTTAAATCAAAAGTATGAGGTGCAACTAAGTACCAGTCACCCAAGAGCTGTTTTATTACAAACTAGGAAGAGAGAAAAGGGCCTGAGCATAGGGATGCAAACATCTGCTGAACGAATGGACGGGTAGTGCGAAGGGCACCCGCTAAGGGTCAGCCCGGCACCGTGGCCGCCCCCAGGACGAGCCTGCTTGGCGTGGGCAGGCCCAGGCTCCCCGCCAGCCTCGGCCACACCCTAGGCTCGCGGGTGGAAACCTTTAGCAGCAGAAATCACAGTGTGACAGGTACAAGGGCTCTTCTTATTACCACTACAAGATATTTCAAATAAATAATTTATTTTCCTCCCTTGCCCACAGGCAGGCCTCTAAATTTCTCAGCAGCACGCGCTGCTGGGTAGAAGCGGCAAGAGGCAGGCTCAACCCAAGTGAGAGGACACTCAGCTTCATTAGGAGGGGCTGAGGGGCACTTTGTGTCCTATGCTATGAGCTTCTGTAACATTGCTTTGTTTTTTCAATAATAATAACACAAACGTGACTTTAGTTATCAGGAATCTCAAAGGCTGGAGAAAAACAGCCTAAGTGATTCTCCTAAGTTCCTCGAAAGGGCTGGGAGCTGAAGCCTGAGGGAGACCCCATGTTGCCATTTGTCCCCCCTCCCTCCCCCGCCATAGCCGTCCAGCGGCACCACCAGGCAAGGAGATGCCCACAAAGCCCCCGAGACGGCTTCTCCCGGCGACCTTCCCAAGTCCACTGCATGGCATTTTCAGAAGCAAATACTTCTGAAGGGCCCCATAAGAGATTTTTAAAACCTTACTTTGTCTTTCAAGCCGTCTTTTGAACATCTTTGTAAAGAAGACATATGATTGGCCTTCTGAAAGTGTACAGGCATGGCGCAAAGAGAAAACCCTTTAGGAAATCCAGATCCCATTGGCCAAGCCTCACCACCAGGAAGGGGCAGGGAGGGGACACTCCCAAAGGCTCCAGGCCCACCAGCCCCCGGGGAGGGAAGCCCTCATGCTTCTCCCTTTACTTCTGAGTTCAAACAAAGCAGTTTCATCTACAATGTGGTATCTCAACTTGGTTTAAGCCTTTAATAAAGCACAAAAGGGACACAGAAACTTTTCATGGTGCAGAAACATTTTAAAATTTCACAATTTTTGAAATTCTTTACGAGCTCACCATGTCACGTGATATTTAGTCACATATACTATAAAGAACATCTTAACATAATATAATCAGGTCATGTAGCCTACAGCGTTTTTATAGCTTGCCTATGTTTAGGAAATGAGGAAATGATGCTCAATGTGCTACACACACATAATATAGCAAGAAGAGATTCCCAGAAGGTAGAATAAATGTTTTTTACATAAGAATTTAGTATAAATTAAAGGGGAAAAAATAGGGTCTGATCTACTGAAGGGGTCCTAGATAACCAGATATGGCAAAAACAAACAAATGAAAACCACCTTCACAAGAAACAGAGCCTCCTTTTAGAAGTTGGAAAATCACTCTCTTTTGCCCAATTTCAAAAGCCCTCCCCCCTCCACCCATTTACTCCTCAAAGAAAGGAAAAGGGCTGATTTCTTTTGGCAACTCCCCCACAAGGCAGCACCTAGCTTAGCACGCAGAGGACAATGGCTCACACGGAGACCTGGCTTCC
>PVKY010010776.1:0-12422 GCA_004027775.1 Bradypus variegatus
GGGCATAAAACAAGCCTCAATAAATTTAAAAAGATTGAAATTATTCAAAGCACTTTCTCTGACAACAATGGAATGCAACTAGAAGTCAATAACCATCACAGATCTAGAACATTCACAAATATGTGGAGGTTAAACAACACACTCCTATACAATCAGTGGTTCAAAGAAGAAATTGCAAGATAAAGAGGTGAATATCTAGAGATGAATGAAAATGAGAATACAACATATCAAGACTTATGGGATGCAGCAAAGGCAGTACTGAGGGGGAAAACTGTAGCTCTAAATGCATATATTAAAAAGGAAGAAAGAGCTAAAATCAAAGAGCTAATGGAACAACTGAAGAAGCCAGAAAATGTTCAGAAAACTAATCCTACAGCAAGTAGAAGAAAAGAAGTAACAAGGATTAAAGCAGTAACAAATGATACGGAGAAAAAAAAGCAACAGAGAATAAATAAAACCAAAAGTTGGTTCTTTGAAAAGATCAATAAGACTGACAAACCCTTAGCTAGACTGACAAAGTCAAAAAGAGAGTAGACTCAAATAAAATAATAAATGAGAGGGGGGCATTACTGCAGATCCCATAGACTAACAAAATCATAAGAGGAAACTATGAAAAAATGTTGTCAACAAACTAGATAATTTAGAGGAAATGGATAATTTCTTGGAAACATATGAACAACCTAGACTGACCAAAGAAATACAAGACCTCAACAAACCAATCACAAGTAAAGAGATTCAATCAGTCATCAAAAAGCTTCCTACAAATAAAAGCCCAGGGTCAGATGGCTTCACAGGGGAATTCCACCAAACTTTCCAAAAAGAAATGACACCAGTCATACTTAAACTCTTTCAAAAAACTAAATAAAATGGAACACTACCTAACACATTTTATGAAGCCAACATCACTCTAATACCAAAACCAGATAAAGTTGCTACAAGAAAGGAAAACTACAGGCAAATCTCCCTAATGAATACAGATATAAAAATTCTCAAAAAAATACATACAAATCTAATTGACAGACACCTTTAAAAAAATCATATACCATGACCAAGTGGGGTTCATTCCAGGAATGCAAGGGTGGCTCAACATAAGAAAATCAGTGTAATACAATACATTAACAAATCAAAAGGGAAAAATCAAATATTATCTCAATAATGCTGAAAAAGCATTTGACAAAATTCAGCATCCTTTTTCAGTCTTTTCAACATGTGAGGCTGGGAGAAGTGGATATTCATTTCCAAAAGAATGAAACAGGATCCCTACCTCACACCCTATACAAAACTTAAAGCAAATCAAAGACCTCAATATAAGAGACAGCACAATAAAACTCCTAGAAGATAATATAGGGAAATATCTTCAAGACCTAGTATTAGGAGGTTGCTTCTTAGACCTTACACCCAAAGCACAAGCAATGAAAGAAAAAAAATAGATAAATAGGAACTCCTTAAAATTAAAAGCTTCTGAACGTCAAATGAATTTGTCTAAAAGGTAAAGAGTTGGCCAACTCAATGGGAGAGAATATTTGGAAACCATGTATCTGATAGGAGACTGATATATTGCATATTTAAAGAAACGCTACAACTCAATAACAACAGTACAAACAGCCCAATTATAAAATGGACAGAAGATATGAAAAGACATTTCTCTAAAGAGGAAATACGAATGGCTAAAAAACACATGAAAAAATGTTCATCTTCACTAGCTATTAGGGAGATGCAAAGAAAGACCACAGTGAGACATCATCTCACACCAATAAAAATGGCTGCCATTAAGCAAACATGAAACTACAAATGCTGGAGAAAATGCGGAGAAACTGAAATTCTTATTCATTGTGGTGGCATTTTTTAATGGTACAGCCACTCCGGAAGACAGTTTGATGGTTCCTCTGAAAACTAGATATTGAGTTACCCTATGATCCAGCAATTTCACGCCTCAGTATATACCCAGAAGATGTGAAAGCAGTGACAAGAACAGATATTTGCACCCCAATGTTCATAGCAGCATTGTTCACAATTATCAAGAGATGGAAACAATGCAAATGTCCTTCAACAGATGAGTGGGAAAACAAAATGTGGTATATACACACAATAGGATACTACACAGCAGTAAGAAGGAACAAAGTCATGAAACATACAACATGGATGAACCTTGAGGACATAATGCTGAGTGAAATAAGCCAGATACAAAAGGAGAGATATTGTATGTTACCTCTAATGCAAACTCTATGAAAAATGCAAAATAAGTGCCTCATAATGTAGAAAATAGGGGACCTAGTGATAGTCAGAAGCTAGTGAATGGGGAATGATAATCTAATATGTACAGATATGATAATGAGGGTGATCTTAATGGTATGGGAATGGTCATGTGTGACTATGGTTCATTAATGGGATTATAAGTATTAGTGACGCATTGAAGGCAGACATGTTTGTAAATGGTAGTTTAAAGGCATGTAACCCAAAGAGTAGCACCAAAAACCTAAATAAGTGTTAACATGATATACTTAAAAGGTAAGACACTGCTGCAGAGGGTTAACAACAGAGTGGTATGGAAAAACTACCCATTATCTATTAAAGCCTATATTTAATAGGAATATCTTACCAACTCTAATACTAGGGATGAATAATTAGCAGCTGGTAAGAGCTCTGGGATGTATTATGTTATGATAATTGTACACAGTTGAGAGTGATGATGATGTACAACTAAGTGAAGATAATGAAAGAAACTGACCATTTATCTTGGGATAGAATATATATTTAGTGAAGTCAGGAACTCATTACTTAAATCAAGCCCTCTACTTGAGGCTTGCTCTTGTGAAATTTAAGGTTGTAAATAGGAGGCTGAGCCCTCCTATAATTATGCCTGAGGCATTTCCAGGGAACCTCTTTTGTTGCTCAGATGTGGCCTTTCTCTCTCTAAGCCCAAATCACAAATGAATTTATTAACCTCTCCCCTCACAAGGGACATGACTCCCTGGTGATGTGGGACATGATTCCCAGGAATAAGCCTGGCCCTGGCAGCAAGGAATTGAAAATGCCTACTTGACCAAAAAGGGGAAAAAAAGAAAGGTAACAAGCTAAGGTCACAGTGCCTGAGAAATCCCAAATAGAGTTGAGAGGCTATCCTGGAGGTTTCTCTTATGCAAGCTCTAGCTAGACATCCCAAATGGCCACAGCATGCCATGCCCTTACCAAAAGTAGTCCCCAAATACCTAGGTCCCAACCTGAGATTCTATAAAGATTCACTCACTAAATTTTATCTTTCAGAAACTTAAATCCACCAGAGTGTTCCTATCCCAGACAAGTCCTAAAACCCAGAGGCAACAGCTTCTTTAAGACCAACAGTCAGACGCAGCTCCCTTCCCTATACTGTTGACACCCTCTTTCAATATGAAGAAGTTAGGGTGCTCACTGCCTAGACACCCCCAAAGATAGAAAAAATGAGATTAAGTGAGAGGAAGGAGTAGCAACAAACAAGATAAGATTTAACAAAGGCCTACGAATACTGAAATTTTATACACACACACACACACAAACACACACACACACACAAACACACACACACATACACGCACATATATATAGTTTGGATGCTGGGGTGTTGGAATGGCTGGAAGGAGGTAAATGATACAGTGGAACTGTAGCCTATAGCATCCCAGGGATTTGTGTTATAGCTTCTTGTTGAATTGCACCTTGAAGGTCTTCACCTTTCTGTATATATACCTTCTATTTCATAACAGGGAAGGGACTGAGACTGTGGAACTGTTACTCATAACAATTTTTGAAATTACCTATATATACAGCTTGTTGAGCTGTATATCAAGAGTTGACAACTTTCTGTATGTATGTTATAATTCACAATAATGGAAATGGCTGAAGTTGTGGAGCTGTGACCCATTACATTCTTTGAAATTTGCTCAATACTTGTGAAATCATACTTTGAAAGTTATCACTGTTATGTACATATGTTAAATTCACAATAAAAAAAAAAGATATATTGAAATTCTAATCCCCAGTACCTCAGATGTGACCTTATTTGGAAATAAGGTTGTTATGGATGGAATTAGACAAGTTAAAATGAGGACCTACTGGAGTAAGGTGGACCCTGAATCCAAGATGACTGGTGTCTTTATAAGAAGGGTAGAGGAGACGCAGACACTGGGGAGAATACCACGCAACAAATGAAGCAGAGATTGTAGTTACATTGCCAGAAGCCAAGGAGTGCCAATGACTGTAGACAAAAGCCAGTACAGACAGGCTTGGAACATATTCTTCCCTATGGACTTCAGAAGTAGCATGGCCCTCTGACACATGAATTTCAGACTTCTAGTCTCCAGAACTTTGAGACAATACATTTTTGTTGTTTTAAGTCATCTAGTTTGTAGTATCTTATTACAGCAGCCTCAGGGATCCTGCTAAACATCCTACAATGCACAGGATAGCCCCTTACAGCAAAGAACTATCTGGCTCAAAATGTCAACAGGGCTGAGGTTGAGAAATCCTTATGCAGGCAATCAAAGGAATGCTCCTTTTGTCTCTTGTGACATGAAGGAATGAAGTTGTCTAGGAGCAATTCCTGGGTAAGACTAGCTAAAAAATGGTCTCTGCCATAGGGAGGAAGTCTGGAGGCTAAAATGATGGCATCTCTGTAGCAAAACAGCTGAAAATGAGTAGTCATATTTTGTACATAGGATTATATTTATGCTATTCTGTTTTTAATTTCCCTTCAGTTTTTCTCCTATTAGAAAAGTAATTTTAAATATGCAGCTTACCCTAAACCATCTATGATTTTCCAGTTTAAGCTGACTGATAAGGATCTAATTTCACAATTTCTGTTCAGCTGTGTAGGGAAGTAGTAATGAAAGGGTTATATGTTCATACTTGGAGGCAGCAGTAAGCAGTGAAGGACTCCAAAGACAAAACAAATTTTCAGAAAATAAAACTGCATAAATCAGCCATTCTTCCTAACAATAGAATCTCCCTCAAGTATCAATCCAGGAGATTCTGGGGTTTTTCCATTAAGAAAAGTGGCATACACTTCAGTCATGCAAGGAGTCAAACTGCAAGCAGAAAATACAAAACTCCTCATAACGATGTCAAGTGTCTACAATAACTTTCCAATCTAAGTGGTATTGAACTGCGTACAATTGATAGAGGATTCAAACTGGCAATCCTTACACAGAAATCTCTTACTTCATTTAGCTATTCAACATTTGTTGAATAACAGTGAACTTTCAGTTAGTAGTGAAGAGTTGCCAAGCTAGTTTATAGGACACAACACATAATAACGAAGACTTAAACAGCAAAAGATACTCTTCAAAGACCAAAGGAACAATAACCCCAAAAATAGTATTACAGTTAGAATAAAGCAAAGAACAATCTGAGCTGAAGCAATCAGGAAAAGCTTCACAGAGATGGGACCTGGGAACTAGGATGTGAAGAATGGATAGGATTTAGAAAAACAGAATAAAGAATTTCTGATGAAGAATAGCAAGAGCTAAACTGAAAAGGTCAGAATACAAAAAAAGAAAGACCAAGGGTCTTGGGGGTGCTGTGATATTGATGCTTTCTTTCACCTTCCTTTGAAATTACCTATCCACTGTTTTGATTCTTTAACTGCTCTTTGTCCTTAAATCTTCCAAGTCTCTCCTTTGAATGGGATATCAAGAGATTATAGTAGCACATTCCAAGGACTTCTAATAGCTTCTGGGATGACATCTTCACGGAAACAATCCACAATTAACTGGGATTTTCCAGCCCACATTCTAGTTCCTAAAATAGGAAACCAAATAAATGCAATTGGTAGACACATTAAATCAGGTAACTTTTTTCCTGTGATTAAATTAATAATTTGGTATGTTAGTGTAGTGACTGTATAAAGCCTTCCCACCCCAACAGAAATTACTCTATTTTAAGGTTTTGAAAAATTTCTGGCAACTCTAGGCATGTACAGGTTCTACTACTAATTTTATCTTATGGAAAAGCCATTTCTCTTCTTTCCTAGAACTTCTAGTGCTCTATTGTTCTCCTCACTCTCTATGCCTCTCTACAGTACTTGACCTTCCAAACCGCCTAACTATTTGCTCTAACAAAAATAACACAGCCTTGTCATTACAAAACAGAACTTTTAACTAAAAGCAGTTTGTTTGCAGGAACCTTGGGGTGATTTGGTGTAGGTAGGTTTCCTCTACAGAATTCAAGACAATCCATGGGAGGTGCTTAAAAGTTGAGTGGTCTCATCTACTAATACATTCCTTAGTTAGGCTAAGACAACCTGAGTGTGTTCACTAATACTGAATGGCTACATCACTGTTACCCAGGGATTGGGCCATAACTAGGGCATAATGGGTTTTATTGTCACCAGACAGGCGGTCTAGTAACAACTCCTGGGTTCAATGTCCCCAAGAGGCCCATATGTGACCCACTCTACTTCTTGAGCCAGGAGCATTAGCGGAACCAGCCTTGGGCACCAGGATCCTGTGGCTATCCTCATGAGCCCTAGGTGCCGCCTAACGCAATTCTCTTGGGCTGGAGGGTGGGTGGTTTCGACCTCGCGCCCGCACACTAACAGCAATGCGCTTGCCAAGAATGAAGGCTGCAAAGGTCAGCGCGGGCCCTCTCGGGTGGGCTCCGGGCAGTCCCTCGCCCCCTACCTCATCCCGCTTTTGTCGCTATTACAACTGCCGCGGCCCAGGCAGCCGGGAACAGGCGGGGAGCGCAGTCATAAACCGCAGCTTCCTGCTGCGGGCCAAGGAAACCATCCTCCTCCTATGGGTCTGCAACAGCCTCTCCAACACGTCCATGACGGAGCCGACCCCGACACCGGTGCCGTCCGACGTTCTTAAGGTAACACCGCCCCTTCCCATGCTCCAGTCAGAGGCGGCTCTTCGGCCTTCTCGCGAGAGATTGGCTGCCTACCTCCTTCCTTTCAGCCGTCTTTCTCTTTCTCCGCCCCCAGAGTGATTGCGCGGCTTCCTCCAGAGGGCGGGAACGTTGGACGTGGCGGGGCCAGGGCAGTTGGGGTGGCGGGCCCAGGGTACTCTGCTCTCCACCCCGCAAGCTGGCCTTCGGCGCAGCTGTCAAGTCCCGGACGGGCGCCGCGCCTTTCCAGGTAGACTGGCGCTAACCCAAGTAACTGTGGGGGTGGAGCCGCGGCAGCGAAGACCAGCGCGACTGAGACCGGTGGGCGCCACACCTGGGCGGGGGCGGGAAGGTGCGCACGCGCGCTGCCCGGGTGGAGGGCGGTGGCTCCTGGGGCGTTGCGCAGCCGAGCAGGCGGACTGGGCGCGCTCGCTCTGGGTGGCCTAATCTCCCAGCCTTTCAGCGTCTCCTTTCCTCCGCCTCAGTTTGGGGCGGGCCGGGAGAATGGCTTCAGAGATGGAGTCGTCGCTTGAGGTAAGCTTCTCGTCCAGCGGTGCGGTGCTGGGGCAATCAGGGTCTCTGCCTCCGGCCCGCTCCCGCATCTTCAAGATCATCGTGATCGGCGACTCCAATGTGGGCAAGACGTGCCTGACCTACCGCTTCTGCGCTGGCCGCTTCCCCGACCGCACAGAGGCAACTATCGGGGTGGATTTTCGAGAACGAGCGGTGGAGATTGATGGGGAGCGTATCAAGGTAAGCGGATGGGGGACTGTCAGGGAGGAAGGGCGTCCCGAAATGACAGGTGTCCCAGTTCCCATCGTGGGTAAATTGCTGGCCCTCTGCGGGGTGTGTGCCCCATTTTTTTTTTTTCCTCAAGCTGATCTGGCGGTCGGAATTGGTGATTGGAAGGATTTGTGTATAGCAAACTTCCAAAACAGTGCTTCTGAAACTTTAATGTGCATGCGAGTTACCTGGGGTTCTTGTAAAAATGCAGATTCTGATTTAATAAGCTCCCAAGTAATGTAGATGCCGCTGGTTGGTGGACCACACTGAGTAGCAAGAGTGGAGGGTTATCCACTGATTCATTGTGTCTCATGTGCTGGGAGTCAAGGAAGTCAGACCAAAGGAAAAACAGTAACATTTTCAAGCATGGAAAATTCATTTAATAAATAACATTATTTATTGGACATTCATTTGATTGTGCATTGCCCTAGGTATTGAGGAAGTAAAACCCCCTGCTTTTGAGGAAGTATTTAGGTATTCTGTTGCCTACAGTTCTGATACAGTAGTTTCTGTATGACATTGTTTAGAAAAATATGTTTTCCTACAGAAACATTTGATACATGATGGTTCCTACTTGGGTTGCACATCTGTTGGCTTCACCTCAGACCACTCTCCCAATTCTTCCTTCCCTTTAAGTCATTACTGGTGGCTCCTGAGATTGGGGCACCAGTAATGGTAGAGAGAGTAGCTGGTGCAAAGGTCAGGACTGGAGTTGTGAAGAGTTGAGTTATGAGCATTCGAGAATGAAGATGAATGACAGAGCTGAGACCTCTTGATGGTGTAAACCTCAGACACACTTCATTCCAAACTAGGTCTAACCCCTCAGCCACCTGCTAAACTCCACCCCTTAAAACATGGGCCCTGGCAACTACCCTGCTTTCCCTTACTCCTATTACCTTTTGTTTCAAATTAGGGTGTTCATCTTTACTTCAGTTCCCTAGGGGAGTGGGGGAAGCAGGTTTGCTACTTCATTTTTATCCTCACATCCTTGAGGCAAGAACAATTTATTTTTTAGTTTTCTAACCCTCATCACCCTCAAAGGGATTTTACCACTAAAGGAGAAATAGACTGCAGGTTAAATCAACCTGTCTTAGGCCCTTTTTCTTTTAAGTTTTTCAGAAGTTTTCCCATACAAGCTGCCAGTGGTAGTCCTTCAAATACACTGTATTAGGGAGTTAAGAAAGATTTGTGTACATTGCAGAGTGAAAAATAGAGTAAGAAGAGGCTAAACATTTTTTCACCAGCATCAGGTTAGGCCAGGGAACCTGTGGGGGAGGGAAATTAATGGGGTTTCTGAGGTTTGAGAGGGAGTTTAAATAGGAAGAAGCAAGAGCTCTGGGAGAAAGTGCAGGGGCTTGGGAACCCAACTGACCTGGGTTTAAATCTGAACCTATAAAAGGGTAAGGGCAGACTATGTGTCCTTAGTAAGATGGCCAGCTTTGCTTGGGACTGTCCCACTTTAAAACTGGGTGTCCCACATCTCAGAAACCCCCTCATTGTGTTAAAATACTTTTGTAATTGTGAACTGGAAAATTTTCAGAGAGCCTGTCCCATAGAAGTGTTCTGTCAGAATCAGTTGAAGTACATTGTGAAATGTAACAAAGTCGATATTTGTTAATCTGTCCCTAATCACTCCCAAATGAAAGAAGAAGATCTTGTTCACAGGATTTTGAAAGTTGAATGAAATTATAAAATAAATTCCTTAAATAAAAATGCATTTGATTTTTGAATTGAGACTCCCAACTCTAATTCATATGCTCTTTCCTTGTGTTTGTACCCCCGTCATGACCAGCTACATTTCTTTCATATAAGCATTTTAAAAAAGCACATACAGCTATAAAATTATTAAAGGCTAGTGTTGGACTTAGTTCATCCTCCCATTAGATATTATTAGTTTCTACTAGAAAATAGCAATAGCTTCCTTATTGTTTTTGGCAGTAGAATTTTAATTTTGCCCTATTAAGCTCAAGATGTTAATATTAACTAAAGGAAAATAATCAGGACCTGCACTCCTATTAGTGAATCAAATATGTAATGAGTAACTGCTGGAAAGAAACATTTTGTTAAGTACAAAGAATTGTGATATGATAAAGAGGCACACTATGCTTCAGGGCCAAATATGGACCACTGCATATTTTTGAACTGAGAATGTTTTTTAACAAGTGGTTAAAAAAAAAATGAAAAAGATTTTGTGACATGGGAAGATTACATGAAATTCAGAGTTCAGTGTCCATAAATAAAGTTGTGTTGGAACCCAACCACTCTCATTTGTGTACATATTGTCTGGGTGCTTTTGTACTACAATGACAGACTTAAATAGTTGTGAGAGACCATAAGGCCTATAGAGCCTAAAATATTTACTGTCTCGGCCTTCACAGAAAAAGTTTGCTGATACTGATATAGTACATAGATAAATTGCCTTCCTAGCTAGGTTTGATAAGATTTACACACCTAAAAAGATTACCAACAAAACCAAGCAATGAGTGAGTGCTAGATTATTGGTTTGGAAGTTGGTAGAGGATGCTAGCTTCTCTGCTTAGAGAAGAAGGCTGAGCTGGAGGGGATGGGGGTGGGCGGGGGCGCTTTCCTAGTGAGGAACATCAGTGGGCTCCAGCAGGATCAGAGCTTCCTGGGGAAGAGGGGCAAGTGAGTAGAATGTGGGGATGCCGGTAGCAACATTTGTGAAGAGTTTGAAAAAAAATCTATGGAGTCTAGGCTTCATTTTATAAACGTGGTAAAAGCGTGGAGTATTTTGTAAAAGATAAATATGGCAGAATTAAGCATGAATTGAGAGCGAGACTCAGTTTACTCCTTGGCCTATTTTTCTATCTCCGTTCTCTCCATTAGCAGTCTCTTGCTTTAGTTGTCACTTCTGTGAAGATAACTTCCAAGTCTTTGGGCCAGACCTTTCCCTTCATGTGCCATTCTGCATTTCCTGCTGTCTTCTATACATGACTATAGGGATAATCCCTCCTTTGCTTTAAATATCTGAAGTGAGTTCATCTTCCTGGCAAATCTGTCTCTTCTTTATTCCTCCTCGGCATCACCTCAGGGTCCTGATGCCAAGTCCTCGTCCTTGTTGCCTCCTCCCTCTCCTTTATTCCCTAAATCCAGTAGGATTTCTGTCTGCATGTTTTCTTTCATTCAGCCTTTCATTGAAATCCTAGTTCAAGATTTTTGCGTTTGTTTCTTCTCCTCCTTCTTCTCCTTCTCCTTCTTCTTCTCCTCCTCCTTCTTCTTCTTCTCCTTCATCCTCCTTCTTCCTCCTTCTTCCTCTTCCCTCTTTCTTGAACTATTGTAGCAGCTCAATTGGTCTCCCACCTCCCATTCTCCTCAGTTAATCTTTTTTGTACATTATTGCCAAGATATCAGGGTAGTGTTGCATTTCAAGGAAATTACTCTGCCCTGCCTTAGATGTCCTTGGCGGTTCTCCATTATATTATAGATTAAAGTTGCAAAATTTTAAATTAACATAGACCTTCCTTCATCTAGCTCCAGATTGCTTTTCTAACTTTATTTCCCATTAATTTTCTTCAACTACCCTTGTTGCACCCAGCTATTTGCTGATCCCTATGTTTTGTTCACTCTTTGCCTGGATATCCCCCGTTTCTCCACATGCAGTTTTTCCTTTTTCAACTCAGTCAGGGTATCTCTATCAAGAATTTTCTGCTTCTCTCCACCTCTCCTTCTGTGCTCTACTTCCCTCTATGAACTCCTTTTAGCACCTTACCTGAGCCTTTAAATGCTCTGTCTCTTTCATCATTGTATTGTGTACCTCCGTTTGTAGGTGTTGTTCATTCTTATTCAGAGCAGGATTCATGTCTGGTAATTTCATAGACTTCTTCCTATGTCTCACTCAGTTCTTAAACCATGTAATGGGTACTTAGGGAATAAGTGTTGAATGTACAGAGGCAAGGAGATCAGTTTGTATCATGCTCTGGAAATCCAAAATTGAGGTGATAAGGGAAGCTAATGGAAAGAAAGAAGTGATAAAAGAGACACTTTGAAGATAAAGCCAAAAGGTTTCAGTAACTGGTTTTTGGTGATGAGAAGGAAGAGAACTCAGATGACGAAGGTTGTCGGCCTGGTAGTACCATTAGTAGATAGTTATTGTAAAATGTTGTGTTTCAGTCATATGTTTGTTTAGATGGTGGTATGTTCAAATGGAAATGTCTGATTGGCAGATGGAATTGTGGGGCTGGAGCACAAGAAATAATCCATATGGAAATGAGGTTTGGAATTTTAGATGAGAACAGATGCCTGATTTAGTTAATATGCATAGAGAGAAAAGTAGAGGTGTGTTTTATAGTGTGATGAAAATGATATGCAGTGAATGCTGCAACCAAATGTAAATTATTTGAGAATATTTGTCCTTATCCATTGTTCTGTCTTGATCTTGATAGGTAAAATAATGTTTATAAATCAAAGAATATTTTAAATGAAGTCTTCATAACCTGCAAGAAGTAAATTGAAATTTATCTTTTTAAATGTGGTGTTGGTGGTTAGAGAGGTACCAAATTGGTCCTTTTGATTTGATTTGAATTGGTATTCAGTGAATGAGAATATAGGAGTTGGGGGGCCTTAAAAAGAATGCTTGAAAATCTTAACTTGTGACCCCTTAACTAGGAAACCTTTGGGGGTTGGGGGCTGGCAGGGATTCTGAATTGTGCGGGTTCAGTCCTAGGACCTGCATGATGCATGCAAGGCATGTTTTCACAAACCCAAGCCCTTCCACTATACGAAGGAGCCCTGGAACTGGGTCAGAACTCCCCTTGTTCTTC
>PVKY010010777.1:0-12426 GCA_004027775.1 Bradypus variegatus
AGGGAGGAGGGAGGAAGAGAGGGAGGAGGGAGGGGAGAGAAGGGAGGGAAAGTGGGAGGGAGGGAGGTGGGAGGGATGAGGGAGGAAAGGTGGGAGGGAGGAGGAATGGAGGGAGGGAGGGAGGAGGGAGGACTCTGAGGCTCATTGGGAGAGACGGTGACCTGGGTTGTTGCTGGAAGGAGACAAAGGCATGAACACTGTGTAGAAGACAGGGTGTCAGTCTCCCCTGTGGGGCACCCCTTAGGGGACGCACGGGTAATTTTGAGGTCAGCGATCCCTGCCTTACCCTCTGCCGTGAGCCTGCCTCGCCGCCTCGGAATGCACCTGCTCGCGTAGCTGCTGTGGGTAAAGCCGTGGGAGAGAGTTCAGTTGCCCAGAGAGTGGGGTCGAGGGAGGCCCCAGCTCAGGGCACCCTGGCTCATTTAAGATGTGCCGTTCCCGTATCGTGGTAACATAATGAATTTTCCCAAGGACACAATGTAGAGGGGAGGAAGGCATTTAGTTCTAACAGCAGACATGCAGCTGTCTTTGTTTTGAATATTATACCAAGTATGGGCTTCCTTTTCTTTCTAAATTGCCTTTCAGTTCTTGGACTGGTTACTCTGGGAAGCAAATAAATTATTTTTCTACCCACTCGAGAGATGAGGAAACTGAAGCTGAGTCTTGTGCTTTCACGGAGAGACAGGGAGTCTAGAGTCTATCAGCCAGGCTTTGGGCAAAGACAGGGTTCCCAGAGCAGACCCCATCCCTCGCTGGGTGACCCTGGGCTTAGCCTCTCGGAAGTATATTTAGGTCATGAACCGCTGGCTCGTGGCTTCCTCTTGTCGAGATGCACGATCGGCAAAGGTGTCCTCCCACTGACCGACGTCCTCTCTTAGAGGACCAGGCGCACTCATGTGCTCGCAGCGAATTCTGTCTCCAAAGTCCATCCTGTTCTTTCTCACGTCCCTTTGGAAATGCATTTCTGTGTTCCAACTCTCTAGAGTCCCTGGCAGGCTAAATTTAGACATTGCCCCATCCTGTGATGTCTTTTCCTTTATATATAATTGCCCACCCTGCAGGAAAACTCAAGAACACGCCAGGCAGACCTGGCTCGGAGGTGGAATCCCTGCTCCGGGCTGTGGTGGGACTACAAGTCTGGCTCCCTGGTGAGGCCCCCTGAGGGTCTCGAGGAGAACAGAGACCCCGCCCCCGTATCTGAGTGCGTTTTCCCTGAGAATGTCCCAGCTCTCTGGGTAACCGCGCCAAGGTCATTTCTCTTCTTTGGGACCCAGTTTCTTCACCTGCCAGGGAAGGAAGGGGGCGGCCTCTTGCACCACTGTTTATTGGTGCAAGTTGCCGAGTATGGCATGGGCATGCTCTGAACTCAAAAAGCCCTGATGCTTTAAAAACAAACACTGCTTTTCCTTTTTTTTCCTTTTGCCCCTGACTCTCCCATATTCCTCACTTCCGTTCCCCCTTTTCCCTTCTCACCAACCCCCTCCAATTTCAGAATGTACAAGGAGCAAGAGTCCCAGCAGAGTTGCTATGGCAACGAGAGCTGGTTTTCACTTTCTGGGTGACAGGTGCCTTGGAAGCCCTCTTCTGTCTTTTCCATCTTTATGACTTGACCCCAAGAAAGGGAGTGGGTTTGGGGACCCTGAGAAAGGGAGTGGGTTCAGGGACCCCGAGAAAGGGAGAGGGTACAGGGACGTGCTCTTGATGCGGAGGGAGCCTGTGCCCTGCCCGTGGCGGTGCTCCGGGTGGTCGGTGCCCAGGGGCCGTGTTGGGACGCCCGGTGCCTCTCCCCTGGCTCCCCCTGTGGTGCCAGAGGGAACGTCCACCAGGGCAGGCCGGAGTTGAAGCTCCACCAGCCCGAGTTCCTGTCTACTAAATCGTACCTGTATTGGTACCTGGGATGAAATGAGGGTTCAGCATCGGAGCAGGTGTCGGGTGATCCCCGGGGCTCAGCGATCGGGAGCACTCCCGGGAACTCCTGCTCACGTGTCCAGTGCTCACCCGTGGGGAATCAGCAGGGCCGAGAGGACCAAGCATGGGGAGCTTCCGGCCTTCGCCCTGGCCAGGCTTGGGGCTGCACTGGGAGAGGGCACCTGCCACTGTGACAGCTCGGGGTAGGTGCTGGGGTCAGCCGAGACGTCGACAGGGGCTTCAGTAGCAGCGTGGGCAGCTAAAGGAGGGCTTGTCCCGGGGGTGGCTGCCCACCGACCGCCCCCTCCCGACTGGCCCACACCTCACCCTCTCACCTGCTCTCTGGTCTGCAGGACCCTTGTGTGTTTCGGGTGAAACATCGGCTTTTCGCCTGCATCTTCGCTTGTTCACATCACAGGTGTCCTTGGAATGTGTTGGTGTTCAGGGTTCTTCTGGGTTGGCTTGTATTTGAACGCTCCTTCAAGCCCCCTCACGTAATGCAGACCCTCCCCACTTCTGATCAGCTCAGGGGGGCTGCCCTGCCCGCCACACCTCCATCCACCCCAGTCATGGTCATTTGCAGCGTGGCATGTCCTGCAAGAGCCCCGGAGCTCCCTGAGCTGTGGCGAGTGGGGTGGGTCTTGGTGAGCTGGCCTGTGGCCCCTTCTCATAGCCGAGCTCCTCCCCTGTGCTAGCCACTATTTTTGGGGTGCAGAGGTGTGTCGTGCTCACCGCCCAACTGTAGCCCATGTTCAGTGGACTCTAGACCCTGTGTCCTCCTGCCTGCCAGCCCTCGGGCCACTGATGCGATGTGCCCAAAACCAGACACCCCTGCCCCATTCTCCAAGCACATTCTGTTCCTTCTCTGTCCACCCAGGCAGGGTCCCAGGCTTTCCAGAAATACAAGTGTCATCCACACTTGTTCCCTGCCTGTCACCCCACGTATAGCCCACCTGCTGGTCCTCACCCATTTCCGCATTCCAAAGTCCAACCAGAGCACCCCCCGCCCACCTCCGCCGTCTCCCCTGGGCCAGTGCCCATCACCCCTCACCCGGACCAGCAGCTGCCCAGCTGCCTCGTCACTTCCTCTCCTTTCAGCCACCAGCCAGAGCCCACCTTCAGAGGGAACCTTCCAGAGCACAGGTCAGCTCGAGCCGCTCCCTGTCTGGAAATCCTCATGGCCTCTGCACTGGGTTTAGCATCGACTCCAACACTGCCTGTGTCCCCACGTGACCTGCCCCTTCCCAGCTCGCCAACACTGCCCTGGGCCACTCTCCTCTCACCCTCTTGACGTCAGCTGAACCCGCTGCTCCGCCCTGTCCAAACGGGCTCTGTCCCTGCTGTTTGTGCCTGCAGCTGTCGGCCCCTTAGGATTCTCCCCAGGATGGAAGCTTTCATTTATTCAGGTGCTTGTTTATTATCTGACTCTAAGCTCCCGACGGCAGGGGTGGCATCTGGGTTGTTCCCTGCTGTGACCCCTGCACCTGAGGCCTAGGAGAGGCTCGGCTGAGTGGGTTTGGCTGGAGGATGGATGTGCGGTGGCCACGTGCAGAGTGCTTTGGCCCTGGGTCTGATTTCTGGTGAAGCACCTCTTAACCTTGAGGCTTGGCTCTCTCCAGCGCAGGGTTTCTCATCCCAGGCACGCTTGCCATTTGGAGCTGGATCATTCTCGGCTGTGGGGGGCTGTCCTGTGCACTGCGGGGTGTTTAGCAGCATCTCTGGTCTCCACCCAATAGACACCAGTCGTAACAGCCTCCCGCACACACAGCCAGCTGTGAAACCACAATTCTTCCCAGGCTTTTCCAAATGATCCCTGGGGGTTGGGGTGTGGGGGACAGAATCACCCTTGGTTAAGAGCCAGCAGCCAGGGATGCTGTGGAACACGTGACAGTGTGGGATGACCCCCCTGATTCAGCCCCAGCCGAGCCCACTGCTGGAGACCCCTCACTTGTGTCTGCACACAGGGCTACCTGTGGGACCTGGAGAAACTGAGGGTGCTGGGACCACCACAGTCTCCCCCCGTAGGTGACCCTGAGTCCCCAGCTGCTGCTTAAAGGTCCCGGGAGGACTGTGAAGCCGCCTGAGGCAGCGACTGCCTGTGTGGGATGTCACTGATTTCACATCAGAGATGATGTCTGGAGTGCTCCCTCGTCCAGCTCAGTGCTCCCTCATCCGGCTTGGTGCTCTCTCCTGTGCCACGCACTGAGAAAGGTGCATAACCTGGTACAGGCAAAGGGAGTGGCTTTCACGGTGCTTCTCCCCATCTCCACCTGCAAGCCAGGGAGCCTCTGTAATGTTTCCTGAGCCGTTCCTCAGTTTTTTCCTAATGGGTCTGTTTAGACCTAATTCACATACCAGGCAATTCGACCATTTGGGTACAATTCACTGACATGTAGTATAGACACTGTGTCATGCAGCCATCACAACTGTCTAATTCTGGAACATTCCCTGCCCCTCGAAGCAGGGTAGGGATTGCAGTGGCTTGGCCAGGCGGGAAGCTGGCAGACTCCTGTGTGTAAGGTGGCAATCTCTGCTCTAACAAGCAAATACTGGACGCTCGGGGCCTCCACACAGGAGCGAGTTCCCACGCGGTGGGGAGGGTGAAGGGCTGGGTCTGCCCCATGCTGTCCTCAGGGCCCCAGGCTGGTAGCGGCTCTGCATCCCCAGCACGTGGCTTCCGTGGCCACCTTGAAGGGTGGCATCTGCCCAGTGGGGACCAAGGGGAAGGTGCAGCAGAGGCTGTGGTGGCCAGCTCTGCCCTTGTCTTCCTGCCAGAACGCAGTTCCATGGCCACCCCATCTGTGAGGGAGGCTGGGGCTGCAAGCAGCCATGGTCCAGGGGGACGGGGCACCAGATTTGGCCAACAAAAAGTGGGTCCCTGGCACGTGGTCGTGTGACTTGTTCCAGGGTGTTGGCATTGCAGGTTTCTGAGCCAGCCAGGGAGGCTCAGCCTGGAGGACACACGGGGTGACTTCTCCATCGGGCATGGGGGTAGGGGCAGGAGGGAGGGCCTCATCAGCCAGAAACACCAGAGGTGCTTGGAGATTCTGGCCAGGTCCTCGGGAGTGGGTGGGACTGAAAACTGATGTGGACAATGCCTTTGGGTGAAGGTGACGGTGATGGTGGGCTGGAGCCCCAGCCTGCCTCTGCCAGCTCTGTGCGCTTACCCAGGGGTGGCAGCTGTGTGTGTGTGTGCACATCTGTATTTTATTTATTTTTTCAATAATAAACTTTATTTTTAGAACAGTTTTGGTTTATCGACAAATTGCCTGGAAAGTACAGGGCGTTCCCATATGTGCCACCTCTGCCTGGCTCAGAATTTCCGCTCTAATGAGCGTCTTGCAGCAGTGTGGTGCATTTGTTACCCCTGATGAACCGGTGCCCATGCTTGGTTATTGACTCATGTCCATGGATTACTTTCGGCGTCCCTCTCCGTGTTGCGCGGTTCTGTGGGTTTTGCATGATGTCATGTACTCACTGTTATATCCTACAGAATAGTTTCAGCAACCCTAAAAGTGCCCTGGGCTCCACCCATTCATCCCTGTTCTGTTTCTTTTAAGATGGACTTTATTTTTAGAGCAGTTTTAGATTTACAGGAAAACTGAGGAGAAACACAGGTTCCCCTGGAATCCATCCCACCCCCACCCCGCAGTTTCCTGTCTGAGAACATCTTGCCTTAGTGTCACGCACTGATAACTCTCGATGCACTAACATCGATAAATCGTCATTAACTGGGGTTCATGGTTTATATCTGGGTTCCCTCCTTCTGTTGAATGGCCCCAAGGGTTTGGGCAAATAAAGGCATGTATCACCCTAACAGTACCCTACAGAATAGTTTCACTGCCCTACAAAAGCCCTGGGTTCACCCAGGCACCCAAACCCCATTTTACTGCCCCAGGAGTGTCTCATTTCAGTTTGCAGCTCCTTAATGGCATAGGATGTTGAACATCTTTTATATGCCTATTTACCGTGTGTGTATCTTTTCAGGCAAGTTGTCCATTCAGATATTTTTCCCATATTTTAATTGGGTTATGTGTTTTCTTATGGTTGAGTTGTAAGTGTTCTTTCTATATTTTGGATGTAAGTCTTTTATCAGACGTTTTAAAAATACCTTCTCTCAGTGTGCAGTTTGTTTTGTCATTCTCTTCAGTATCTTTCAGAGAGGAGAAAGTTTTTTATTTTGATGAAGTCCAACTTATTTTTTTTCTCTCTCAAGTCATGCTTTTCATGTTGAATCCAAAATGTTATCACCTGACTCCAGGTCCCCTGGGCGTCCTGCTGTGTTATCTTCTACACATCGTACAGTTGTGTGTTCTGCCTTAGGTCTGTGACCCATTTTGAGTCTGTTTCTGTGAATGGTGTGAAGCGTATGTCTAGATACTCTTCTTTTTTTTCCTTGTTGGAGTCCAGTTGTTTCAGTAACATTTGCTGAAAAGTCTGTCCCTTCCCCATGAGGTGCTTTTGTTCCTTTGTCAAAAATCAGTCGACTGCATTTGTGTGAGTCTATTTCTGGCTTTCTTTTCTGTTCCATTGTTCTCCGTGTCTGTTCTTTTGCCAAACCAGACTGTCTTGATCACAGGGCTTTATAGTAAGTCTCACAGTTGGGGAGTATGAGCCTCCGACTTTGTTCTTCTTTGTTCTGCATTGACTATTCTGTGTCTTTGAAGTCTCTGTATAAACTTCAGAATCACTTTGTCAACATCCACAAAATAATGGGATTTTCATGGGAATGGTGTTAAGTCTATAGACCAAGTTGGTGAGAATTGACATCTAATAATATTAAGGTTTCCTATTCATGAACATGGAATATCTCTCCCATTATTTAGATCTTTTATTTCTTTCGTCAGAGTTTTGTAGTTGTCTTCATACAGATCCTGTACATATTTTGTTAAATTTGTTCCTAAGTAATTTTCTTGGTGCTAATGTAAATGATGTTTATAATTTCTAATTCCAGTTCTTCCTTGCTGGTATATAGGAAAGCAATTTGATTTTTGTATATTAACCTTGAATCTTGCAACTTTGCAATAATCATTTATTAGTTCCAGGAGTTTTTTGTTGTTGTTGATATTTTGGGATTTTCTACATAGACAGTCATACTGTCTGCAAAAAAAAAAAAAAAGACAACTTTATTTCTTTCTTCCCAATCTGTATCCATGGAGGATCCAGCACAGGACCCAGTTTAATTTCACTTAAAAGCAACAGGGGAGGATGGGAAGAAAAGGGAGAGAGAGGGGAGTGAGGGAGAAAAAAGTCAGTCTAAAAAGCTAGTACTTATTGGGCCTTTTTAGTTGAAGTGTCAGGCATTGGGTTAAAGGCCCTCACTTAATCTTTGGAATAGTATTGTGAGATGGTTGCACTTATCCCACTGTATAGATGAAATAATTGGTAATCAGAGAAGTTAAGTAACGTACTCCAAACGACAGAGCTGGAAGCCGATGCAGGTGTCCCAGCCGCCGGCCATGAGCCCCATGCCCTGCTTTGTGCCCACTCCTTGGACATGTCATTAAAACCTCAGGGCCATTTTCTGCCCCAGAAAAATCATAGTTGCCCATCAGCCCCTTCCTGTCCCAACATTTTAAGTTCTCCATGCGTGGTTTGCAGGGACAGGGGGCTATTCTCTGTAAGGAATGCGTCGGTGATGAGCTGTGGACTTACTGAGCCACATCATGAGGTCGCCGTGAGTTGCATTTGGGAACGGGGAGCCCACGTGAGCAGGGCGCGGGGAGGCGGGTCGGCACGTGGGCGCACCTGGGTACATCCCGGCCAGATCTCTAAGGCACGGATGAGCTGCCCCCCGGTTTCTGAGGGCAGCTGCTGCTTTATGTGGAATTGGGCTTGGGGCACCCCTGAACCCCGGCCCACGTGGGTCCTGGGAACTGCCTGTGCAGCCGAGCTTCAGAACGCAGGGTGCACGGGGCCGGTCATGGCTTCACCTGTCCTCAGAGGTGCGTTTCCGAGCACCTGGACTGGCACGGCTGAGGGGTGGCACCGTGGAAGTAAGAGGGAGGGTGAAGTCGTGGCCGTGTCCCTCCTGCGAAGGCGACATGCAAGGACATGACCTTTAGGCTGCAAAGTCCCAGTGTCCTGGGAGAGGGTCGGGCAAGGTCTCTGACACCCGGCCTTGGTGAGCGTGGCTTCCACCTGCGGTGCATCTGGATGGACGGGCTTCCCCTCTGCACGTGGCTCTCTCCGGCAAAGCATATCTTAGGGAAATCTTGGCCACCCTTATTTTGTGCTTTCCTTGATCAGAAAACCACACCATGGTGGGAGAACTGCCCACAGTCAGACTGTGGCGCCACTGGCCCCATTTTTGTGGCAGAAGCAGGGGTGGTTTTGATTGCACAGCTGTGTGGAGGTGGGTGGCCTGGGACACCTGTGAGGTTTAAAGGCCAGGTTCTCTCTCCATCTAGTCCTCATCCTTCTTTCCAGGTCTGCATGGCTAACACTCATTTCCCCAGGTGTAAACAGCACCTATCCAGGCATAAAGGCCAGCCAGGTATAAGGGACACCTGCCCAGATATAAAGGACACCTGTCCAGGTGCAAAGGCAGCTGTCCAGGTGTAAAGGACACCTGCCCAGGTACAGAGAACAGCACAGCCTAAAGGGAAGGGCCTCTTAATCTAGCCCCAGTGGCCCTAAAGAAAGGCTTAGGGGATGTGCCAATTTGAATAGATTGTGTCCCCCAAAATCCATTATCTTTGATGTAATCTTGTGTGGGCAGATGTAATCAGTGTTGATTAGATTATAGTTCTTTGCATGTTTCTTTGGAATGAGCCCCACCCAGCTGTGGGTGATGACTCTGATTGGATAATTTCCATGGAGGTGTTGCTCCGCCCATTCAGGGTGGGTCTAGGTTGATCAGTGGAACCGTGTAAATAAGCTGACATAACAGAAAAATTCAGTGCAGCTGTGAGTGATGTTTTGAAGAGGGGCTACAGCCAAGAGGGACACTTTGAGGAAAGCACAGGAGCTGCAGATGAGAGACAGTTTGGGGATGGCTGTTGAAAGCAGACTCTTGCTCCAGAGATGCTGAGAGAGGACAAATACCCCAAGTGCAACTAAGAGTGACATTTTTGAGGAACTGAAGCCCAGAGAGGAACATCCTGGGGAAAGCCATTTTGAAACCAGAACTTTGGAGCAGACGCCAGCCACGTGCCTTCCCAGCTAACAGAGGTTTTCTGGACACCACTGGCCATCCTCCAGTGAAGGTACCCGATTGCTGATGTGTTACCTTGGACACTTTATGGCCTTAAGACTGTAACTGTGTAACCAAATAAACCCCCTTATATAAAAGCCAGTCCATTTCTGGTGTTCTGCATCCCAGCAGCATTAGCAAACTAGAACAGGGGGTAAAACCACAGAAAGGGGCCCAGCCCTCCTGAGGCACAGGACAGGGAGAAGCAGGTGGGCGTTCTGACCACGACACGTTGGCTTGGCTCTCGCAACCATCAGATGAGCTCCTGGGGGTGCTGAGGCAGGCCGGGACGAGCTGTCAGAGGAGGCCCTCTGCACGTCACCTGCTGTGACCCCTCTGCCGCGTGCCACCCTGCAAGTGTGCTCTGGAGCAGCAGCCCCACGGTGTGTCCGGGACATCGCCCGTCCTTCGTTGGTGACGCACCATGACGATGACCTGGATTTTGCGACATTTGTCTTTACTCATCGTGCTTCCTTGGACTAGCTGCTTCCTTCTTCCGCCTTGGCAATGCACATGGGTGCTCCCTGGGCCTGGCACTTTGCGGGTTCTAGAGGTAGAGCAGTGAATAAGGCAGAACCAATTCCTGCTTTCAGAGACATCTCAATCAGAGAGGGACAAATGAACAGGTGGTTTCAAGCGGTGTGAAAAGTGTGCTTTTGGGGGCTCCAGGGAGCTTTGGGAATGAATGGAGGAGGGGCCGGTTAACAAGACTTGAGATGGGCAGGCTGCCTTCCTGGAGGAGGTGACAGCCATCTGGGGCTGCCTGATAAAATAGCCTAAGCAATGAACAATTGTTTGGGAAAAGTGTGTGCCAAATAGTCACAGGACATATTAGACTACAAAAAGTTCTTGTTTATCTGAAACTCAATTTAACTGAGCATCCTATGATTTTATTGGCTAAAAATGAAAGCCCAAGGCTAAGCTGAGACCTAGATAAAAATTGAAGAGGGAAGACAGGGTATGAAGGGTAGTGATGGTGTTTGGGGACCGGCAGTGTTTCCGGCCCGGGACACACTAAGCAGGGGCAGGAGCTGTGGCTGGGAACTGGGCAAGTTCAGGAGCTGCGAGGTGAGAGCGTGGCCATAGGGGCAGGGGCAGGAGCCCCCGGGGGCAGCAGGGAGGCATGGGGCCAAAGCAGAACTTTGCATGCACGCCCAGGGCTGTGTGCTCCCTCTGCACATGGCAGGAGAGATGGAGAGTTGGGGGAAGGGGCTGGCTGGGCATGAGCAGCTGTTTCACATTTTCATTTTAGAAAAATCACTCTTCCTGCACACCTGCAGCCCAGAGGGAAACGTGTAGGATTGGAAAGAGTCCAGAGACCTTTGGAATACTGGGAGAAGTGAGGGGGGCTAGCGGCCAGCACGGGGAGAGGCGAGGAGGGCGGGAGAGCTAGCCACCATGGGAGGACTTGCTAGGACAGGGTGTGAGCCAAAGCCACTTGTCCCACGTTGGTGTGGTGCCTGTTTCGGGGTGAGGGAGCAGGGGAGAGGGAGGTCGGTGATGAATCTAGCTTGGGTCCCAGTGAATCTGAGGCACCTCCTGTGACCCCTCAGAGGGGGTTATTATCCCATATGACATACGTGGAAACTGAGGCCCTTGTATAAAGATGATGGTCAGAGGGAAGGGTGGAAGCCCCCCCCCGCCCCCCAGTGTTGAGGCTCTGTGCCTCTGCGGGTATCACAGCAGGGGGTTCACAGGCCCTGGAGCCTTCACCCTGCTGAGACTCCTGTGGGGGACAGTTTGCCCCCAGCTTGAAGATTCAAAGCCAGAGTCCCTCCCTCGGAGCTGCAGAGGGTGAAGGGGCATTTTTGAAGGCCAACCAGCGGAACGAAGTCTGAGGATAGACATTTGCACAGGTTTTTTTTTTTTTTTAGCATCAATTGTAATCTAAAAAGCCTGTTTTCCACCAAATAAGAATTTTGGTGGGGAGTTTGATTAAAATCGTATGTTTTGATGCAAGTTCAGGCAGAGGTCAGGCTGGGAAGTTTTTCTCTGCTTAGTCAGAACACGTAATTACTCCACCTCTTGTTCCAGAGCTTGGGTTTCAACAATATATGATGTAGGGAAACATAAACTTCCATCTTAATAAACTTTGGAGGCGCCAAAACCGCTCCAGACCTTGTGTCATGGTGTTTTAAAAGCATTCGTCCTTTGTGACCCACTTTTAAAGGACAGATTGGAGGAGCCCATTGGCAGGTTTGGGACACATTTAGTTCCAAGTGGAAACAAAGGCGTAACAGCAGGGCCTGCTGTTAAAAGCTGGGAGTACGCGGCAGGATTTATTGTCCTGGGACCTGGCAAAAATGCCTGGTAGTGTTTGCCCCTTGAACCTGCTGTGCTTGTAGACATAGCACATCAAAGCTTTCCCCCGACACAGCAGATTTTAGAGGGGCCTGCACTGCCAAACCCCCTGTTGGGCAGCCGCTGAGGTGCAGCCGTCGTGCCACCTCCCTGTAGCCTGTGGGGAGAGCATTGTCTGTGCCACACTCTGGGCTCCTGGAGAAGTGGGAATTTACGGTACGATTCACTTTCCCATTTTCTTTATTGTCTCCCCCCACCCACTAGACTAGAAGCTCCTCAAATGCTATTTTGTTTGTGGCTGTATCTGAGTGTTTAGCACAGTGCTGAGAATGCAGTGCTCAGTCAGTATTTGTTGATGAATGAAGGAGTAAATGGATAGATGGCTGGGTAGATGGATGGATGGATGGATGGGTAGAACTATGGAACAGTAGGTGGTTGGAAGAATAGAAGGATGTAACTATGGATTGTTGGATAGATGGATTGATGGATGGGTGGATGGATGGATGGATGGATGGATGGCTAGCTCGCTGACTGGAGGGATGGGTAGATGGACAGATGGACACCCGAATAGATGGATACATGAGTAGAACAAAAGGGAGGGATGGAGGAAGGAAGGAAGGTAGGTAGGTAGGTAGGTAGGTAGGTAGTTTGGATTGTTGATTTTACCTGGGAACACAACTCTTACCCAAATATGTGATGAATTGAACTGGGGGCTTAGATAAGAGAAGACAGTAGTTCAAAAACTTAGTAAAGCTCCCTGCCCCGCCCCACCCCACATATATACACACAGTAAACGAGCACACACCACCACTCTAGAGGCTTGTTCAGTGTCATAGAGCTCAATTAAGCAGCACGATCGTGTCTCTTTGGCAGTTCCTTGTATATCTTTCTAAAATTATATGTTTTCATGTTGGTTTCCTATTTTTATTTTCACAACATTGAGAGGTCAGAAGGCAGGCATTCACCCATTTCTCAGGTGAACAAGTGTTGGCAAAAAATGTTTAGTCCTATGTCTTTGTTCA
>PVKY010010778.1:0-12424 GCA_004027775.1 Bradypus variegatus
GCCATCATCCTCTCTCCAATAGTTATGTTTTGAAAAAAAAAATGAACTTCAATTTGGAAACAATGTATTTGATACCACAGATCTAAAAAACAGTTTTTCACAATCCTATTAGCTCTGATAGGTTCTCTAAAGTTTGTTCACATTTTTACACATAGCTCACAGTTCTTATACTCTCAGAGCCTGTAGCAAAAAGAAATGTTATTTACACATAAGAGATATCATATGTAATTATCAAAGAATCAACAATTATTTCTAGTGGTAGACAGGCTGTGATTATTTTACAAAATGAAGAATGCTTACAAATTTACTTATGACAGGTGTTTTTACTAGTTGTAAAAAATTACGTGCTTTTTAGTATCTTGAATTCACCAGTGCAGTGAATAAAAAACTGGAATACAGAATCACAGAATGGCACAACCATAGACTTATGGCACAGGAAATAAAACTCCAGAAACTGATCTTTCAAGCATCTTGCAGCTAATCAATGTTCCCAAAGGTAGAGGTCTGTTTTTACAGATCCCTGCAGAAGGATATTATATAATTTATCCCTTTTAGTTATGCAAATCTAAATTAAAATTTTGGCAAGACTAATAGGTATATCTTGATTTGCTTATATATGTTTTGATTTCAGTGTGGAAGACACTATGTGTAAAATCCATCCCTGTCTCTTTTTATGAGTATTACTTTGAGTGGTAAGCTCACAACCTGTCGTCTCCACCTGGTTGCTCCAGAATGGACTGAAGTACAGTAATCTTCCCCATAAGACCACTTTTGGAGGAGTAAAAATTCATCACCTTTTTAGATCTCTGACTTTCTCTTCACTCCCAACAGTCTTGGCATCTTTCGTGGAGATGAAACTTTAAGTTGAGGGAGGCTGCCTGTCTTCTAAGCTCATCTGTTAGCTCTCTCGCACCACCCTCTTAGTATATTTATTTCAAATTTGAACCTGACAGTGGTCCAGGGTTAAAACCAGGGATTGTGTAGTTGAAATCATAACCATTAAATTTGGAAATATAAAGGGAACCTTCTATTGCCTCTGAGCAGCTTCTTTTTTTAAATACAAATAACCCTGGAAGGGATGACACATTGCATTGTTATCATTTTTTCCCTTAGCTGCAAAGGGATTTATTAGATTTCTTTCCTCTGTGGCCTACTGCTTGCAGTGGAGATTCTGAGATCAAGTGTTGGATAATTTGGAATCCTCTTGGTGATACTGGATGGGGAAGACCTACTTTGAGGAGGTATTGAGATGGTAACATGAGGGATTGAAGAAATATAGGGAAGGGAACATTTTCAGACAGATAATAATGACTCACATAGCCAACATTTCTGGGGTGTTTACCATGTACCAGAAACTTTCAATTTTTTCTTTTTATATGCATTGACTCATCTGATTCTCACAAAAAAACTTATGAAGAAGATTCTATCATTGTCCCTCTTTTACAGATGATGGAACTGAGATGAAGAAAAGATAAACAACCCCAAGGGCACAGCCAGTAAATGACAAAGTGGGGATTTGAATGCAGGTAATCTGGCTCTAGAGCTTAAGCAATAATATCTACTCACCCTGTGCCCTAGAGAGAACAGTGAAGACCCGGGAGTGAGCAACTGCTGGAGGAGACGTGCAGAAACGGGGGTAGGAGCTCCACCAGCCAGATCACTTATTTTACTTTGGTTTCAGATCAGTTTTCACACTCTGATTTTGGAAGGGGTTAGCTTTGATCCCATGATCTTTCCCAGAAGTAGGAATCTGTATTTTCTTTCAAGTTCTACTAAGTCATGCACTTCAGGAAAGTTTCTCTTTGCTCTGTATCTCAGTTTAATTGACAAATAAGTTGTTTCACAAAAGAAAATAATTAAGTATAAATGCTTTTAAATGTGAGGTAATCATTCTACATGTTGGTATATAACATTGGTTTTACAATTTTTTTTTAAAGATGGAAACAAAAAAAAGCTAAGTAGTCAAAATAAACTACTTTAAATAAAAAGTCTATGGAGAAGAAAAATAATATCTTTGAAAAACAGGTAAACTTTTTATTTTTTGTTCTCTTTTTATTATATTTTATTTATCATTATATTTTTATTGTTTTAATAAATATTATATTTTTATTGTATCCATGTATCTCCAAGGCAAGATGAAAAGTTGGTGAAGTTATCTAGACAATTCCTAAGGAAAATTTGCCATATAATCACATAAGCCAATGATGGTTTCTGAAAATGTGCCTTTGTTTTTAAATTGAAAGACATTTGGTAAATTCTCTGTTCTAAAAATGGTAATTCAGACATGAACATTCTGTGATTTCAGGAGCATTTTTCGGTTCTATACTTCACTTGCCAGTAGAGACTTGTTTACACTCCTCCAGGCTGTTGGTGTGTGTTAGAACTTGGAATTTCCTATCATTGAGAGTCCTGACCATGTATTGCTCTGAGAAACCAACTACATGGCTGTCAGGAGTTTCCAGGAAAGCCATTCGACTCACTTTCCTGCTCTGAATCAATAAACAGTTCTGTTATTATTCATGCCCCCTGAAAAAAATGTCTCTATGTTGAGGTATAACCTGGGCAGTGGGAAAAGTGGGGAATAGGATTGGGTCCTTCTTTAGAGTCATGTCCAACAGCCAAATCATCTCAGATATTGCTTTCATTGTAAAGTTTAAGGTAGCACAAGTAGTCCTAGAAGGTCAGAGTCTTTCCATACAACTAGAAGGTTGTCATTAATTCCAATTTCCCTTGGAGGGACAGGTCCTCTGGATGATGGCCTGCAGGCACATGATCAAATGAAGGGTATCAAGGTGGATAGCAGAAAGCTAGAGTTAGCCCAATGAGATGAGTCAAGATCTAATCAAGTGCATATCGCCAAGGTAAAGTTGAAGAGCATTCGGAGAGAGCCACCAATGCCAAGGTTTCCTTGCATGAAATACAGCACAAATTTGGACTTGTAAACTCTATGTACCTCTGACCTTTTGCTCTTTTATGTCTCTGTTTTTCTGAACTGACAAACCACATGCCAATGTGCAACCCAGAACCCCTCACACTTGTGATTTATGGCATACAGCTGCTTTGTTGTCCCAGACCTGGCAGCTGCTTTTCAGATGTCTTCAAACCGGAGGAAGAGTGTTAATGTGAACCTGAGTGGCTGCAGAAGAGAAGAAGAAAAGTTGATGAAAAAATCATCTGAATTCAGCCCCAAAGCTTTCCATTGATCTTTGCCTTCAGGGGCAAGCAAAATGTTTGGTTTATTTCATAAGCTAATTAGGTATGTGAAAGGCTACTTGGCATCTGCTATTGACTAAACCCAACAAAAGTGATCACCAGGCTGGGTAATCAATAAGGAATCAATAACAAGCGTGTGATTGGATTAGCCATTTGATCAATGCTGTGTGCTAATATATTAACAAGCAAATTACCGAGCAACCCTTAAAAGTGGAATGCTGATTCTGACTGCATTACAAGCTAGCGAGATCTAATGACCCACCAAGTGCAAGGGGTTAGTTATACAAATCAAGACCTGAAAGGATTTTTTCCTTGAAGATTTCTCCCCGTGAAAGAAAACGCTTTCTTGACTGAGATTCAAATTAAATTACAATTAGCAAGCAGTTGCATTGGGACACCTGATTTCCAAGCAGGTATCATTCATGAGGAAGAGGGCTTGGAAAGTCCAGATAAAATAGAGAATGGAGAACTGTTGGGAAAACTTTTTAACATAAAATGGACAAAAACAAAGAATGACAGAATTTTCAACAACATTTTTCTAATGTCGTTTTGGCAAATGGCTTTCCAGTTTAGGAATATAGAGCTCTTTCATGATAGAATCTGATGGTGCTCTATCTTCACCAAAACAATCAATGGCTTTCCAGCTCCCATTTTTATTTTAAGGTAACCTATTATAACTACTTCAGTGGCAGAATTCATCTGTGGTTGTGTGTTTTGTGAGTGTGTGCGTGGGGTGATGGATTGTAGCTAATAAAGATAAGCAACCTTTCCAGAAAAAGAGAAAAGAACAAATTACAGGACATGGGATGTGAAAGAGTGAAGAAAAAGGCTTCCAGTTTAACTCTTCAAAACTTCTTAGTCTACTAGTTGATTCCGTAAGTGATCTGACAGGAGTATAAAGCCACAAAACGGAACACGTCTACCCACTTTCTTCCCAATTATGTGAACCATTTATTCAACTGATTGTGTTCTTTCAGATTCCCTAAGTGGAAACCAGGCAAGCCTTTGCTCACTTTCCCTCTTAATCCTTTTCCTTTTAAGAAACCTTTTTTTTTTTTCCCCGTTGCCTCAGGGAAGCTGAACCCATTAGTCTGAATTCTCCAGTGTTATTTGCAGACTGGAGGCAGAGTGTCAGGCGGAGCAGCGCGAGAGGCCGAGGCTGGGCAAGACCCTGGCGTGGAGCCTCTGAGAAGGCTGACAGGCCGAGGCCGGCTGCACCAGGTCCGGGCCCGAGCCACTGACAGAACAGCCGGCCAGGAGCTCGCGGGGCGGGAGGGGAGAGGCTGTCAATCAGCGTCTCCAAAGTGCAGCAAGAATTACACCTGATGCAGCTCTGTCGGGAGACCAGATTGAGTTTGCCTGAGACTGAAAAGCTTAGTATCTCAGGTTGTGTGTTTGGACACTAGAGGATGTAGGCAGATTTTCCCACCTGACACACTTTAGTGGGTTTCAGTTTTTAGGCCTTCACACATCAGTTTCTGTACTCAAGTAGCTAATTCAATGCCTTTGGGAATACCTAGTGACGTTTTTATGAGAACTGCTTTTCTGTGTAAATAAAGCTGATGATATGCAATGATCAGTGTGAGGACAATCCTCTCAGATCCTTTACTTCATGCTGTTGCCTTGTGGAAAGATCCCCACTCTGTGTTTTTAAATTCTTTTTTTTGTGTGTGTGCCTACTGAAGCATAATGTACAAGGAGCTGTCAATATACAGTTAAAGAACTTAACTCTCTTTAAATATGGCGGTACTGGAAACAATGAAGTCATATTAATTGCCGATAGCATCAGAATGATTCTCACCCAAAACTTTACCATGGAGTGATTTTTATTTATTTATTTGTTTGCTTGTTTGTTTATTTATTTATTTGGTAGACAAATGACAAATCTTTGTGATTGATGCAGCCTGAACTACAGTGGCATATGGTGTATGTGGCATATAACAATCTATGCTACAAAATTAATTCTTTTAGTCACCAATCCAGGTTTTTAGCAACATACTTTCAACTAGCATAAAAGCTCATCAAATTCATCTCCATCTTCATCAAAATCTTAAACAGAGCAGTTAAATAATATCCCATATCTCATAAATGCAAGACCGGTGCCTATAAATTTTAAACCCCTTATTGTAGTGTTGCTGGTTAATACCTCTGATTATTCTGCTCTTTCTGTAGTGTTATTAATTTGAGGCTTTAAGTGATAGCATTATGAGCATTTCTCCAGGAGAAGCCAGCTGTATGGCACTGGATGATGGTGATGATAATGATGATGATGATGATTTAAGATAGAAATCACTGGGAGGCAAGCTTCTTGCTTTATCACTGTGTCTGATCTTGTAGTTATGCTGGTTTGCAGGAAGAACTGAGAAGGGAGAGTAAATGATTAACAAACTAAAAAAATTTGTCATCCTTCAGTGAGTTATTTGAGGAATTGGACTACTTCACTTGAGAAAAACAAAATCTTAAGCTACTTGAAAAGCATGGATCATTGGGACCTATTATAGCCTGAAGTATATATACCTAATCATTAGGTTCTTTTTTTAAGAAAATACCTCTTTGGTTTCCATACTGTCTCATTTTACCTACTTCCATGTTAAGTTTAATATTGATTAATATTAAATATTTAATTTGATGTTCCCAGCAGTTTGAAGAAATCAGTCACATGCCAAAATGCATCGTGCATTGTTCTTCCTTCTTCTGGAAGCTCAAGATAGAGGAGAGTATTTTCATTCCCACGCTTCCCTTGGCTGCCTGGGAGCGAGGTCTGAAGGGTGTGCAGAACAAGGTGTTGAACCAGTCATGCTAGCCTCAATCTTCTTCCCAGAGTAAGGGTTACAACTCAAACGGATGGGTTCTGCCTACTAGAAGCTTCCTCTACTTCTTGAGGGACCATAGCAAGAGGGGCTGCATTGTTCCCTTTTTTAACCTTCATTCAATAAATGTTTCCTGAGTGATTATGTGCCAGGCTGTATTGAGGACTCCACTTAACTCAAGATGAGGTCCCATGTCCTCAGTAGGAGTTATGGTCATTCCAGCACTTGCCCAATTATGTCTACACAGATTGCCATAATAATGGTCAATATTCATCTCAGGAGTTGGAGCTATAACCCCAACAAACCAGTGTCCTTTAAAGGTATGTCATTAGTCAGTTATTTCTGAGTTTTCTAATTCTTTTGGAATAGCATTTGTATTTTAAAATTTGACCTTCTAGGGACGCAAGAGTTTCAATAAATTATGAGTATTGTTGAGTAATTATGATAAATACAACTTTAATACATATAGCACTTGTAATTTGTGCTGCATTTTTACCTAGTTTCCTCAAATTACCATACTCTATTCTTGTATTTTCAGATTTTTTTTTCTTATTCATATATTTTATGGCAGAGACTTTGCTTTAATCTTTTTATACTGGAGTTACTTGACAATTATCTTCATGTATTCTGATGTATTTGATGTCTTCAAAAAGATATATGTAATTTATACATAAATTACAACACATTACAATGAAATGACTGTCTGTGAACTGATCATCCAACTGAAGAAATAGAAAAATACCAGTATTATTATTGTTGTTGTTGTTATTATTATTATTTTTGAAACACCCTTCTTACTTCTTCTAGATCTCATCTGACTCTTGTGTTCTCCCAAGAGGTAAGACTAACCTATTTTATAAACCACTCTCCTGCTTTTCTTCATAGATATACTACATATGTATTTATTCCTCTGCATTGTGGGTTTTTTTGAATATTTCAATGGTGCCCTACTGCATATATAATCTGCAACTTATACTCATCATTATGTTTCTGAAATGTATCCTTCTTGACATGGTTAGCTGTTGTTTCATTCTCTTTCACTGATGTGTAATTATCTGTTGTATGAATATGCCACAATGTATTTATCCATTTTCCTGTTGATAGACATACATTTTCTTTCCAGTTTATTTTTTTCCTACTCTGAACAAGGTATTCCTGTGCATGCCTTGTAGTGCACTGTGCACAGTTTCTCTAAGTGCTTCCTGGGGAGAAATTGCTGAATTTGGGTTTTGTTCATGGCGGTTATCTCTATATTTTCCCTTTTAAAAATAAAGCAAGTTGGAAATCTACTTCTACTTTTAATCCTCACCACAACTGCACCACTTCTAATCTAAGTTTTCTTAGTTGTTTTTTTTTAATTTATAGTCTATGTTGGCTTTCTATTTAGTGTGGTATTTCATTTTACCCCAAAGTGATGCCATTTCCATCTCAGTCTCTGTCTCTTTTCCCTATACAAACTCTGCCTCCCCAGATTATACATTTCTAGTTTCTCTTCAAAGCCAATAGAAGGCAAATTCCACCCTCTTCCAATTCCCAACTATCCTGAAGCTTGCCAAATGAATATCTCCAGTTCATTTAGAATTTATTAATTCCAGCCAATGAGTGCTACTTCAGTACTTCCACTGAAGATAATACCTTAGAGAAAGAAAAAATTTGAGAAATATTCAAGTATATTTAATACGATCTACAAATATTCTAGCCAAGTGTTTAAAACACAAGTGTTTCAAATTAGCTTTTCATTCATTTAATCAAATGTCTTTATTAAGTGCCTCCTCTGGGCTGGCAACTGTGCTAAATGCTGGAGACATAGCAGTGAATGAAACAGGCATGACCTAGAAGGTAGGAAATTACAGAATGCTATTAACTTCCTGAGGAAGAGATGTGCAATGTGTTATGAGCTAGTGTGACAGGGGACCAACCAAGTTTGCAGGTATGGAGTGTAGGGGCTAGGGAGGGTTTCCCAAGAGAAAGAACATTAGGGTAAGGCCTGCAGGATGTGGGACAGCCAGGTTGGGGGGCCCAGAGTGGTAGGTAGGAGGAGAATTTCCAGTTGAAGGAATCACCCAAAGTCTGAAGAGCTGGAGGGATGAGATATGGGAGGATTCTGAGAAGGTAATCTGAAAAGGTAGGCAAACTAGAGGGGAAGATGGTGGAGTAGGGAGCTCCAGGTCTCAGTCCTTCCACTACAACAACTATTAACAGGCAGGAACTATCTGAAGCAACTATTTTGAAACTCTGGAGACCAGAGGACACTGTATAGCATCCAGGGAAGAGTGGGGAAAAGAAGCTGATAAATTATGATAAAGTACAGTGAATTGCTCTCTCTCTGCACAGTGAATACTGGTGCCTGTCCCCCCTCTCACAGTAGATGTTGTGGATTCCAGCCTCTGGCTGGCTAGCTGGTGACACAAAGGGATGTAAAAATGCTCCTCCCAAGACCAGCAGTGGGCATAGCTGATCATTGATGACTTCAGATCACTTGGGGCCTGGTTCTGATGGCAGCCATTGTTTCCACCTGCCCTGGACAGGAGGAGCAATGACCATTGTTTCAGCCCATCCCAGACAGAGGCTGCAGTGTAGGAGACTCAAAGATGCTGTGTTTCCTCAAGGCTGATGGAGCTAGGTGGTTGAAGAGCTGTATTTATTGGGGAAAACAGGAAAGTTCAGCTTTAGGGAGCCATGGAAGAGGCTCTTGGCACCCTCCTGATCCTCTCCGCAGGGAACTTTGAGCTGTCTGTGCCCCCCTTTGTGGGTACCTGGCCCTATTTCAGATGGGAAAGTCCTCTCTGGAATGCCTCTTCTTCCAGAATTTGCCCTCCAGGCAAAAGCAGGTTGAGATAACAAAAAGAGTATAGGAAACTATAGAGGAAGGTAATCTGGGGCAATGGTTTGCCAGCTTCCAACACCCAGGAGAGTGAGGTTGTCTCCTGGGAAACAGAGGGGCAACCAAACTCTATAAACAGAGGAACTCCAAAACAGCTGACAAGCAAAAGCCTGGACAAGACATAGGCCCAGAAAGACAGGGAAAACCCTGCACACTGCATTCACCTTGGGCAGACCTGCCTGACAGGATGGCTGAAGCTCAAGAAAATCTCTGTCTTATCACCAATTGGTTACAAAATCAGGAAACAGACATCTCAGGGAATAAATCCCAGAGTGAGCATGAAAAGATATTAAACTGTACAGTGTGTAACAAAAGTGTACAAGACAATCAAAGACATAGAAGATGAAAGCCCATTCAAAGGAATATGATAAAGATTCAGAAAACACCAATGATGAAGATCAGAATGTGGACATACCAAAGAAAGCCTTTAAAAAAATTATCTTAAAAATGCTCAAAGAGGAGAAGGGGGCAAGATGATGGCATAGAGAGGAGTGGAATTTAGTTAGTCCCTTGGAACAGGTAATGAACAACCAGGAACAACTAGCAAATAATTTGGAATAACTGCTGGGGGACAACTGTGACTGTCTGCACATTGTACATCAACCTGGATTGGGAGGAATGCCTGAGCTTGCAGCATAAAATCTGTAAGTAAAAACTGTGGAACTGTGCTGAAAGGCCCCTCCCTCCATGGCAGGCTTAGCTGCAAAACCTCACTGTGGTAGAAAGCAGTTATCGCCAAGCAAGTGAATATAGCTCAACCGAGCTCAAACTGGGTTTTTGTTGTTTTTTTTTTTAATTTAAAGCAGGAAGTAATTTAATTTAGTGAATATAGGTGTGTACAGCACTAATTTAGTGAATATAGGAGTGTACAGCTGATAAATTATAATCAAGTAAATTTTGACGATCAAGTAAAGCCTCTACTTTTTTTGAGGTTCACCATTAGTTTTTTTGTTTGTTTTGTTTTGTTTTCTTATTTTAATTGAGTTTTATTGAGATATATTCACCTACCATAAAATCATCCATGGTGTACAATCAGCTTTTCACAGTACCATCATATAGATGTGCATTCATCACCCCAATCTATTTTTGAACATTTTCCTTATACCAGAAAGAATCAGAATCAGAATTAACAATAAAAAATAAAAAAGAACATCTAAATCATCCCCCTCTCATGCCACCCTATTTTTCATTTAGTTTTTATCCCCATTTATCTACTCATCCATCTATATACTGGATAAAGGGAGTGCGATCCAGAAGATTTCCACAGTCACACTGTCACCTCATGTAATCCACATTGTTATACAATAATTTTCAAGAGTCACAGCTACTGGGTTGGAGTTTGGTAGTTTCAGGTATTTACTTCTAGCTATTCCAATACATTAAAACCTAAAAAGTGTTATGTAGTGCATAAGAATGTCCACCAGAGTGACTCTCGACTCCATTTGAAATCTCTCAGCCACTGAAGCTTTATTTCATTTCATTTCATATACCCCTTTTAGTCAACAAGATGTTCTCAATTCCATGATGCCAGAGAGATTTATACCCCTGGGAGTCATGTCCCACGTAGGGGGAAGAGTAGTGCGATCACCTGCCAAGGTGGCTTAATGAGAGAGAGGGGGCCACACCTAAGCAACAAAAAGGCACTCCAGTGCAGACTCTTAGGCACAATTATAAGCAGGTTTAGCCTCTCCTTTGCTCCTACTGGAGTTTTAATTAACAAATGTGGACTGCTGAATACAAACTATAAACACTCAACAAGCAGACAGAGGCTTTTGGAGACTACTGAACTTAAGGAGCTAGAGGACTCATCTGTCCTGGGGAGGAGGGGGCAGCCCAGAAGACCTCTGGCCAATGAGTGAAACTGGGGGGCTGTGTACTGGCTCTAAAAGGGGGCTTTCTGTCCCTTTTTCTCTCTGTCAACCTGAGGAGCTCAGAGGACATAGCCACAGCCATTTTCATTTTGCAACACTCTGACCCAGACAGGGGTGGAGATAACAGAGTAGGAGAGATAATTCAAATGCAGATGATAACTCCCTAGGGGGTGTATCTTCCCTAAGAGTAAGGAGGTGGGGCCCAGCTTTCTCTTCGGAACCAGACCCCAGAGGCTGGGGGAAAACAGCCAAAACAGAAGCTAAAGGGGCCACACCTCCTTAAACCAGTTGAGAGCAGCAGGCTGACAGGTGCCACCAGCTGGGCAGGTTAGGAAAAGTACAGTGACTGGAGACCTCACAGGGAAGTCTGTCATTCTTCTAAGGTACATCTTGAATATAATCCCATTCTGAGACCCGAACCTGTTCTGTTCTGGGAAAATCTGACTGTGGTAACCAAGGAAACCAGATGCCTAGACAACAGAAAATCACAATCTATACCAGGGAAAACAAAGATATGGCCCAGTCAAAGGAAGAAACTTACACCTCAATCAAAATACAGTTGAGATATTGTTTCATGCTAATGAAACAATCTATGAAAGATTTTCAAAGAAATATGATAAATCAAATAAAAAACCAAACCAATGAGCTCAGGGAAGATACAACAAAAGAGATGAAGGCTATAAAGAAAACACTGGGTGAACATAAGGGGGAAATTGAAAGTTTGAAAAAACAACTAGCAGAATCTATGGAAATGAAAGGCACAACACAAGAGATGAAAAACACAATGGAGACATACAACAGCAAATCTCAAGAGGCCGAAGAAGACACTCAGGAACTGAAGAACAAGACACCTGAAATCCTACACACAGAATAACAGATAGGGAAAAGAATGGAAAAATATGAGCAACATCTCAGGGAACTGAATGACAACAGGAAGTACATGAATATATGTGTCATGCATGTCCCTGAAGGAGAAGAGAAGGGAAAAGGGGCAGATGCAATAATAGAAGAAATAATCAACAAAAATTTCCCATTCCTTATGAAAGACATAAAATTATGGATCCAGGAAGCTCAGTGTACCTGCAAACAGAATAGATCTGAATAGGCCTATACCTAGACACTTAATCAGATTATCAAACATCTAAGACAAAGAGAGAATCCTGACAGCAGCAAGAGAACAGTGATCCATCACATACAAAGGAACGTTAGTAAGACTGTGTGTGGATTTCTCAGCAGAAATCATGGAGGCAAGAAGGAAGTGGTGTGATATATTGTAAGATACTGAAAGAGAAAAATCACCAAGTAAGAATCCTGTATTTGGCAAAACTGTCCTTCAAATATGAGGGAGAGTTCAAAATATTCTCTGACAAACAGACAATGACAGAGTTTGTGAACAAGATACCTGTGGTACAGGAAATACTAAAGGGAGCACTACAGAAATATAGGGAAAGACAGGAGAGAGAGGTTTGGAATACAATTTTGGGTGATGGTAGCACAGCAATGTAAGTGCACTGAGCAAAGATGACTATGAATATGATTGAAAGAGGACTGTTAGGAGCATGTGGGACACCAGAAGGAAAGAGGAAAGATCAAGACTGGGACTCTATAACTCAGTGAAAACTAGAGTGCTCAAAAATTGTGATAAA
>PVKY010010779.1:0-12424 GCA_004027775.1 Bradypus variegatus
GGGGGTGGAGTGGCCTGGTGGGGGTGGATGACAGAACAAGACCCCGTTGCATCATTCATCCCAAGGGCAGGTGATCTAGGACCTCTTGGAGCTGCATGAGTCACAACTCCAGAGGAGAGTGGCTGTCGGAGTTCCTTTCAGGGTTCCGGGGCTCTCCACGGGCCCAGCCTGGGGTCATAGTGTCCAGAGGCTGCCCCCTTGTGCCCCAAGGGACAAGATGTTAGCCTGAGCAGTTGGGACAGTCCTTTCCTTGTCCTGCCAGGAACAAGCTCTGCTTCCCAGCTCTCCACGGTCCCCTCTGGTTGTCTGGTGACTGAAGAAGCCCTCCTGGATTGCAGCACCTCAGAACCCTCCCTTTCTGACGCTGGCAGAGCAGGGTGGGGGCCGAGGCAGTTTTCCCTGTGGCAGTGGAAGTTTGGCAGCTCAGATGTCCCTAAGGCAGCCGCCCTCGTCACCCCCCAAGCAGGCGATGCGGGCTCCAGGGCCCAACCCCTGGGAGGCGGTTGCCTTGGTTACTGGGAGGAAGAGGCCATCTGGGAGGAGATGAATGTCTCAATGACGCTGTGGTTGGATGGCAGCAGGTGGCTGTGGCCATTGGTGGAGTCGGAGCTCTGGTACAACACCAGGCTGCTAGAGGACACTGTGGGGGGCAAGTTGGGCTGCTGGATGCCTGGCCAAGTCCACCCTCAGCCCACCCGCTCGCCCTTCCCTAGGGGTCCTTAGGAAGGGGGAGGCTGGACCCCACCTCCTGAATCACAGCAGATAAATAACCAGAGCCCCAAAGTCAACCTCTGCCCTCTGGAGTCATTCAGGGAGTGGCTGCAGCAGGACATCTTAGTGGGAACAATGGAGAAGTCCTGAGGAGATGGTTAAGAGACTGGGTTTTGAGGTTAGAGCCCCAGGGCAAGTCCCTCTCCTTGCAGTGTCAGCTTTCTCATCTGTCAACTGTGGAGAATAACAGGCACCTCACAGGCCTTTGGTGAGATCTGGGGGGTACCGCCTGGAGCCTCCTGGAAGAAAGAGTGCCTCCAGAACATCCCTGCTGCCACCAGTGCTGGGTGGAGGGAGCTGAGGGTCCCAGGGAAGCCCCTTGCCTAAGCCACATGGTTAGTGAGTGGCTGCACCAGCCCCCCAAGTGCCCACTCTTAAGGCTGCACAGAAGGGGCCAAACTCAGGCACCTCCGGGGACCCGGGAATGGGAACGAGTGGAACGGGTGGGTCGAGTGGGCTGTGGAGGGTGGGAGCACCCACGTGCCGCTGTTGCTATGTGGGAACAGGAGTCCTTCCAATTTTCCAAGAGCAGCCAGAAATCCAGATTTCTCTGTGAAAGCTCCTGGTTTTTAAATGCTGGCAACTCATTCAAAGACTGTTAAACCTTGAGCCAAACCAAACATCCCTGACACTGTGGCCTGCACAGCAGTGTTACCCTCCACTTCCTCTTCTGATGACTTAACTCTTTCTTCAGCCGTGTCCAGGGAGATGTCCCTGACAGGTAGGCCCCACTTTTCCTGTGGTTCTCACGCCCCCACTCCCACCAAGCACACTCCCTGGGAACGCAGGCTAGGGTTTGAGAGGCAGAGGGTGCCTTCCAGTGCCCGGCTCACCCTCTCCTCCCACCGGCCCCCGATTTGAGCTTCCCCCTGACTGTGAGGACAACAAGGCAGAAGGGCAGGGAAAGGGCCACTCACCCGTGGGGCTGGTGCTGAGCCGGTGGGCAGGCTGCAGGTGCTGGATGCTGGCAGGGTCCTGGCTGGGGATGGGGATGGTGGTGGCCTGGGAGGCCGGCGTGTGAAGCCCGGACTCACTGGAGGCCTCAGTGTCTGAGGTGAAGACCTGGGGGAACACAGCAGCCCCCTGAGCACCCGGGGGTAGGGAGCGGGCACCAGGGAGGGGCCGGGACAGGGCCGGGCTTACCTGCTTGGTGGGCGTGAGGCTGGCGAGTGCACTCAGGTTCGTGTCGGTGATGAGCATAGTCTGGGGGAGCAGGCCCGTGTGTGTGTACTGGGCCACCTCGGGCTTGTGGCTGTAGAGCGCTGGCCAGAGGCAAGACGGAGGGAGCATGAGGCAGATGTGGCACCCTGGGTCCCTCCCCGGAGGGCCTGGAGGCCGGGTGCACCAGGGGAAGTGGGGCGGTGTGGGACCCTGCCCGGGGAGTGGCCCGGCAGCAGTGGCAGGGCAGGCTGGCCTGGGATCCAAAGCTGATTTCCAAAAGTGGGAGCTCCAGATGGGAGAGTTGGACCATCTCCCGTGCTAAAGGGGCCTGCTCAGCCTGGGATTGGTGGAGAAGAGCTTGGGGGTAGGCTAGGCACCCAAACCCCACTCCTGTCGCCCGAGACAGCAGGTGTGAAAGGACCTGGAGACACAGGTGTGGGGGCGACTGTACCAGGTACAGGCCTCAGAAGGAAAGGAGGGTGACCCTTGCCTGGGGCATGAGCAGGGCAGACAGCAGCAATCCCTCCAGCTCCTGGATGCCTCTCCAAATTGTAACTCAATTTTGCACCTACATCCCCCCCTCCCCAACCCCAAATACAGAAATACAGGCAGTACAGAGAGCGCACATAAACCACACAGTCTCACAATGACTCAGATAATTACATAATGACCCACAAGCACACAGAAGTACATATACTTTCAAGCGTGAACACAGGCAGCTATATATAGGTCCACAGTCCCTTCTCCCCACTCCCGAAACCCAGTTCTGAAAACCAAGAGATTTTCCTAAAGTTGGCAGCAGAGCTCATTTGGTGGCAAAACCTGACCTAACCTGCTCTGAGGTTATAAGACTTTATTGAACCTGACTCATGGAATTCCTGCTTTCTACTGCAGAAATATCATTGTTTTGATGACAGAGTGTTACCCCAAACCCTGCTGGAACTGTTATGTAATATACTCACCATATTGCCATTCCAAAATCTGAAGGATAATGAATTCTGAAATACATATGGTCCCAAGGGTTTCTGAGAAAGGACTGGGACCTGTACTGACACACGTGGGTGTGCACGCATCCAAACGTGCAGTGTATCCACTCCCACAGACGCACGTGCACACACATGCAGCTAATCGTAGACACACACTGAAACACAGTTATGCCCCCAGACAATTGTCTGAGTCCCCACAAATCCCCTCGATCCCAGGAGCACACTCTGGTACCACACACAGAGACTGGCAGCTGCAGAGCTGCCCCAGTGCCTGGTGGAGGGTTGGGGGCTGGGAGGCACTCACCATGGGGGCTCTGCAGCTGGGCCATGGTGGCCATGAAGGGGCTCTGGGCCACATGGCTCTGCACGGGGGGCATGAGTGGCTGCTGGTAGGATGGGTGCAGCGGCTGGGAGAACTGCACCGGCTGCAGGGTGGTGAGGCTGCTGCCCATGCTATTGATGACGGGCACACTCTGGGCCTGAGTGGAGGCCAGACCTGGAAAGGGGGGTACTGGGGTCAGCCTGGCCTCCCCCCAACACCTCCACTGCCTACCCAGAGCCCCTGGGGGGGTGCCATCCCTGCCTCCCGAGCCCATGGGTTGGGGGAGCGGCAGTCAAGAAAGAACCCTGCACTAGGAAGCATGCCCAGCTTGAACCAACTCACCACTAACTTATTAACTGGCTCTGGCATGTCCTTCCCCATCTCCAAACTTCTAGCTCCTTATCTGGTGGCGGGAGGGTGGGGGGATGGGAGAGTTGGGCAGCGACTAGCTCAGAGGTTATCATTCTGGGTTCCCCAGAGCCTTGGGGTTCCACAGGCTGAGCTCCCTGCTTCCCTCTCCTAGCAGTGCCCTGTCTTATACACTGAGCATCTGAGTAAGTTCCCACACAAACAGGCTTTTGGACCTTTAACATAAAAACTAAGAAACTTTAATCCCCCTTAAGCTCCTCTATTTTTCCCATAGACTTTTGCCCTTGAAGGTACTATATAATTGATATCTCATGTGCACTTGGGTCATTGCTCTCTGAGAGCTGAGGTTCGGGTCTGTTTTGTTTTGTTTTTGTTCCCTGGCTTATCACTGAAGTGGTACAGTGCCTGACGCCAAGGAGGCACTCAATCAACACATGTTGTAGGAATGAATGGATGAGGCCCAGTGGCTCTTCCAGCTCTGGGAGCTCTGGGAGCTGCCCCACCCCCATCCAGTGCCCAGCCCGTCCCCACCGGCTTACCGATGACCAGGGTGGAGGCCCCCGTGTTGGTGAACGTGGAGCCTAGGGTGGCAGGCTCACCAGGCCCGATGGCCATGACCCCGGGAAGCGAGGCCATAATGAGGTTCTGGGGCTGCTGGTTGAGGCCTGGGGATGTCTGCTCCAGGCTGTGCAGTGCTGTCAGGGTGCTGACAGGGGGCAGGGGGCCCCCAGTTGCTGAGACCTTGTGGGTGGGGAATGCCAAGCTGAGTCAGGGTGCACCCCCATACTGCCTCCCCGGGGATCCCTCCAGGATCTGCCTGCCAGGAGAGGATGGGGCTGGAGGGGTTTTCCCCACAGGCGGGGGATGCTCACCAGCTTGGCTTCGGTACTCAGCAGGCTGTGGCTGGGCTCCAGGCCTGTGGGGGACACTTGGTGCAGGGGTGTGGACACTGTCACCAAGGGACCGCCACTGCTCGAGGGCGCCTCTGCCCCCTCACTTGTTGCAGGCTGTCCATAGCGCACAGCTGGAATGGGGTTTGTTGTCCAGCCTCAACACCCCGCTTCCCTTCCCTCCCCCACCTCCATGGCCCTTGTCTCTCCAAACCATATCAGTTTGCTTAGGCTGGTTGCCCCATCTTGCTTTCTGCAGCCATTTGTACCGAGGCCTGTGCTGGCTGCTTCCAGCTCCTTGAAGGTCAGTGCTGCATTTCGTTAGCTCCATGTCCCCCACTGCCTAGTGCTATACCTGACACGCAGTAGGTGTTCAACAAAAGACAACCCAACTAAACTGAACCGAAGCTAATAAAATCAAACGGAAGTGAACTGAGCTGAATAGAATGATCCGAAATTAGTTGAATTGGACTGAATCTAACTGATTTGAACCTGAATTGAACAGAGCTAGATTGAGTTCAATTGAGGTGAATGGAATGAAATCAGATCAAATGGGATTGAATTGAACCAAGCGCTACAAAATTTAAATTAACTGAATTTGAGTTACATTTAGTTAAACTGAACCAATTGATTGGTAATTGGATTCATATAAGCTACCAAATTTAAATGAAATAAGTTGGATTATGTTGAGTTGAACTCAATTTAACCTACGAGTTGAACTGAAATGAATTGAATTGATTTTACCTGGAATGAATGAATTGAATTGAAGTAACCCGAATCAAGTAAGGTAGAATTGAATGGAGTGGAGTGGAGTAGAGGGAGTAAATGGGGCATAGTGTGGATGTGGATGGAGAGGACTGGAAGCAGATGGATGGGGTAGATGGATGGGGTGTAGGGGCATAGTGTGGAGTGGATGGAGAGGACTGGAAGAAACGCTAAGAGGTTCCAACAGCTACTGCTACTTGGGGAGACCACCCCACCTCCCAACCTACCCCCATATGCCCTGTACCCAGCCCCAATCCCCCTGCCCTCATAGCACTCACCATGGACCTTACTGGGGGAGAGGGCGGGTGGGGGCAGGCCAGGGGAGCTGTGGGAAGGCAGTGCAGACCCTGGGCCTGGCCCCGGCGGAGGCCCACTGTATGTGTCCATGGCCAGCTTGTGCCGAAAGGCTTCTTCTTTGCGCCGGTTGGCAAACCAGTTGTAGACACGTACCTCCGTGACCAGGTTGGAGCCCAGCCCCTGTGCCTGCGATGGTGACACCCCCCTCTGGATGCACTCCGCCCTGCGAAATGGCCACCTATGAGCCTCCCAGGCCAGGCTTAGAAGAACCCTCTTCTCCGGGTCAGGTTGGGTTCTGAAAAGTCAGGCTCTACCTGAGTGTTTGAGGCTGGCAGATCTGGATTCCAATCCCAGTTCTGCTGTGTGACCATGAGAAAGTGACTTTGCCTCTCTGACCTCAGTCTCTTCATTCATAAAGTGAACAAAATAGCCATAGGATTGTAGTGGGGATGAAATGAGATGAGCAGCCACCCAAGGGGTTGGTTAGGTGGTTTGAGGAGTGGGTGCTAGGAATAGAGAACCCTCAACTCTCTGGATCAGGCTAAGCCAACAGCAGGAACTCTCAGGGACCAGGGAGCCTCCCTTGGGACCCAGAGCCACCTTCCCCTTCCCCAATCTTGCCCCAGCCCAGACCAAATGAGTGCCGCTAACCCACCAGCCATTCTACCTATTGCACTCCTCCACCAACGCTTCTCGCTCCTCCTTGCTGGGATTCTTCTGCCTCTCGTAGGCCTGGAACAGGATCTGCTGGGACGCTGGACCCCACTTGAATCTGTTCCTCCGCCCCTTCTTGGTTGGCAGCTCATCACCTGTGGGCTCTTCAATCAGCCCACCCTGCCCTGCATGGGTGAACTCTGTAGACACAGAGAGCCATGAGCAGCGCCCTGGCCACTCCCACCTTCCCACATCAGTTCACCAGACCACCACGCCCCTGAGTCGTGCTCATTCCCAGGGTGCAGAACCAGAGGAGCTAATGGCTAGAACTGAGAAATCATCCAATCCAATGATGACAAACACAACACGTGTCATTACTTCCTTAACCTGTCCAGGGCAGACATCATCAATCAATCCCTGTCCACTCTACCACTGAGCTGAGATTTAATCTTACAATCCTTATCAGTACAATCATTCAGATTGGGCACATTTGCTATCCCCATTTTACCGGAAGGTTGCAGGAAGCTGAGGCTCAAGGAGGTTAGTTTTTCCAGGGTCACACAGTAGAGCAGAAACTTGAACCATATCTCCAGAGTAGATTCAGAGCTATTTTCAACTGTCCAGCCTTGGAAGTCAGGCTTAAAAATGCAAGTGTTAGCCAGAAGCGAAGTGCCCCAGCCCGCAGCGTCAACTGGACCCACTCCACTGGCAACTATACCAGACCATCCCTGAGCAGGGCACCCAGGGAATAGGACAGGCAAGTGTCAGGACATTTTTATGAGAGTGGAGGAAGGAACAATGAGTCAGAGATACAGCAGCAAAAGTGTCCTCACCATCTGACTGCCAAGCAGGAACCAGTGCTCCCGGAAGAGGCTAAATAAGACCCTTGCCAGCCACTAGAAGCCTGCTCGGTCCAGATTCCGAGTTTCTCCGCAGCCACTCCCACTGGCAGCCTGCCATCTTGCCTTTCTAGCCACACCCTCGGCCTGGCCACAGACTGGCAGGGGGCAGGACCAAGATCTGAGGTACAAGACACTATAACTTGGACTAAAAAACAAAGTAGTTCAGTTTTAAAAAATTACCCTGTCAAGACCATGAAAAACAAGGACAGTCCAAGAAATTGTCACAACCAAGAGGAGCCTAGGAAGACATGATGAGATGTAATGTGTCTACAAATGGATGGGATCCTGGAAAAGAAAAAGAACTTTGGAGAGAGACAGGAAATATGAATAAAGTATGGATCTTATCAGTATTGGTTTATTACTTGTGATAAATATACCATACTCATGTTACTAAGACAGGAAACTGGGTGTAGCGTATATGAGAACTCTATATTATCTCCCCAATATTTCCGTAAATCTAAATCTATTCTAAAATTTATTTAAAAGTACCAAGAAACCTGTACAGCAGATATTCTTACCCCATTGTAGATTTGATGGGGGTTGAGGGGAGAGATGGGAGAGTGAATTCAGAGAACATCTGGTGGGAAGACCACACATGGTAACAGCTAACACTTCTGCTTTCTATAATGCCAGGCACTTCTGCACATTTCATCTTCAGGACAGCCCTATATTATAGGTGGCTACTTTTGTCCCCATTATATAGATAGGGAAACAGAGCCCACAGGAAGGCTAAACAACCTGCCCAAGGTCACACACCTGCCAAGTGGCAGAGCCGGGACTTGAACTGAGGCAGTCCATCTCCAGAGCCTTACACTCAGCCACTACTCCAGGCTGCCACATTGGACTTGGGCCTGTTTAGCACACTTGCTCCTTCTCTGGGAGGGCCCCAGTCATTCAGTCAACTATCTCTTCATTCTCTGAAAATTCACCTGTGGCAGGCACCTGCTTTGCCTGCGTAGTATCGTTTCCTCCTTCAGGAAATACCACCCTGATCCTCCTTGGGGGTCCTCCTCAATCCTGTTTATCCCATCTGGGTGAGGTGCAGTGACCTCATTCTGGCTAACGAGAACACCACATCCCCCTTGCCACCATGATTGGTTGATGGGTGGGCCCATGGTCAAAGCCACCAAGACAGAGTCTTCTTTCAAGAAATGGTGCCGGGCAGTCAATTAATTACAGAAGAGAAAAAAATGAACCCCAGGCACCCATATCTCCATCTTGTAAGCTGATAAGAATAATAAAGGCCAAAACAACTTGTAAATAAAAATGAATCCTGACTCTCTTCCTCATGCCACACACAAAAGTCAGTTCCAGATAGATTGCAGCTTTAAAGTTGAACATTGAAAAAAAACTATTAGAAAAAAATATAGGAGAATATGTTCATGACCTTGGGTAAGACAAAGATTTCTTAAACAGGATACAAAAAGCACTAGCCTTAAGGAAAAAAGTTAAGAACTTCTTTCAGCAAAAGGCATCACTCAGAGATTACAAGGCAAGCCACAGAGTAGTTTTTCAGTATCTATATTTGAAAAAGGACTTGTGGCCAGAATATAGTTTTTAAAACTCCTATACATCAATAAGAAAAAAAAAAAAAAACAGGCAATCCAATAAAAAAAAAATGGATAAACTCCTTGAAGAAGATCTTCTTAAAGAAAATTGCCTAAAGTCCAGGAAGCATATGAAAAGGTACTCAACATAAGTAGTCATCAGGGCAATGAAAATTAAAGCCACAATGAATACTGCCATGTATCTGCCATTGCTGAAATGACAAAGACTGACATCAACAAGTGTTGGCAAAGACGTAGAGCACCTGGAGTGCTTAGACATTGCTGGTGGGAATATAAATTGGTAACTATTTGGTGGTATCCACTAAAGTTGAACATGAGCAGATCTTCTACTCAGCAATTCCATACCCAACCAAAATGTATACACACATTTAGCAAAAGACAGGTACTGGAATTTCATAGCAGTACTGTTCAAAACAGCAAAAAATTGGAAGCAATCCAAATGTTCATCAAAGAAGAAAGAATAAATCCTTTGTGGTCACACAATGAATATTTATACACCGCAAGGAGAATGGCTAATCTGTGACAGCATGGAACCCCATGGATGAATAACAGAACAAAATATTGAGTGAAAGAAGCCACTGTATTGTATAATTCAATTTATATAAACTCCAGAAACAGCCATCATTAGCCTATGGTGATAGAATTCAGGATAGTGATTAATCTTGCTAGGGGGAAAAGGGCTTGTAGGAAGCTATAGATGTTCTATTTTTAAAAATCTGGTTGATAGTTAAAATGGTGTGTTCACTTTGTAAAAATTCTCTGAGCTGAACACCTAGGATTTGTGCACTTTTTTATTAGCCTTCATTTAAAGGTTTACATTATTTTAAATGATTAAATAGTCATTCAGCTGAAAAGAGGGACTCTTTTCCCTCTGAAGTTGCTAAGCTGGTAAGATGGCAGCCAGAGCTGCTAGGGTCCAACTCTGCCTATGTGAGAAGAACTACCTAAGAAGAATACAATATAAAATAAAAGAGAGCCAAGAGATGCTGTGCTTATGACTTTATTTAAGCCCCTGGAGCTAGCCATGCTTGAAGCTGTCATGGCCTCAGTCATGTCTGTGAACCAATAAATTCTCTTTTTTACTTAAGTCAGTCTGAGTCAGGATTCTGTCTCTTACTAACAGAAGAGTCCAAATACATCAGTCATATCTTGAATGTTCTGCATCTCACATTCTCTGCGCTGAATTCCTTAATTACATTTCTAACATTTCTTTTAGTAATGCATATGCATTTCATTTAATATTGTAAAATTCATTCCAGTAATAGTTTGGGGAGAAGACACCCAGATCCCTTCAGAAGCTAAACTTTCTTCTAAAAGACTTTTAAAAATATCCTGATTATTTCTTCTCATACAAATTAGAACAGTACGAAATGTACTATCTTCTGTTTTGCCAAGTTTGCATCATAATACAGTGAACACCCCAATAACTGGGGTGAGGACTAGACCTGGAATAAGGATAACAGATGTCTATTGAATACAATTATTTTTTTCAACAGTGATTTTTACTGTTGTTGCAAGTATAAATTTGTACCTCCTCTTTGGAAGGGACTATGGCAGTATCTCTCAAAGATTTTAATCACTCTGTGACCTTAGCATCCCACTTCTAGGAATTTATCCTACAGACGCACATGGGAGCACAAGCACGTACAAATAAGAATGTGCTTCACAGCAGTAGGTTGTAATAGCAAAAGATCGGAAAAACCCTAGCAGTCCTTCAGTAGGGGATAAGTTAAACAAATAATAGCACCTGCAAATAACAGAATAGCAGCAAATAGCCAGCAGCCATTAAAAAAAATAATAATAAGATCTCTTGGTGCTGATGTGAAAAGTTGTACAGGTTTATTGCTAAGAGAAAAGCAAGATGCCAGACAGTGGTGTAGTACACCCCCATTAAGCAGAAAAAGAGCAGAGGAGATAAAGTATAGATGCATAAAATATCTCCAGAAGGACACCCAATACTAGAAATTCTCTGCGCTGAATTCCTAATTACATTTCTAACATTTCTTTTAGTAATGCATATGCATTTCATTTAATATTGTAAAATTCATTCCAGTAATAGTTTGGGGAGAAGACATCCAGATCCCCTCAGAAGCTAAACTTTCTTCTAACAGACTTTTTTAAAAGATTGTTTTCTTAAGGGAAGGACACCTATTTTATTGTAATCCTTTATTTTTATTCTAATTCTTTTTTTTTTTTGGCAAGTGTGTATTGCCATTTTTTTTTCACCTGGATAATGAATAAAAGAAATGTCAAATAATTACATACACATAGACAGATGGAGGCTCCAAAATGTGAACATGCACTCAGATTTTGGTGGAGTGTAGAGGGACTGGATAAGGAAACTCAGCTAGTCTTCCAGGGTTTGTAGTGGAGGATTTCCTGAATGTGTTCCTTGCCTCTGAGCTTTACTGATGCTGTTCCTTCTGCCTGGAACACTCTTCCCTGCATCTCTGTGGGTCAAAATTTGACTCACCCTTTAAGATCTAGCTTAAAGGTCATGCTTATAGCATGAAACTTCCTGATTCCCTGCCTCTCTGAGAAATAACAGATTGCCCTCTTCCCTGCAGCCTGCTCAGCATTTTGAAATACTGTATGTAACCCTCTGCACTGGGTCTAGCACAGTGAATGCTGGATAAACACTAGCTCTTATTATTGTTTTCTTATATTATATAAAACATGTTTCTCTGTATCACAATGACCTTTTCTCCTGCTTCCCCACTAAACAGGGAGCTCTTGGAGGGCAGGAACACAGTTCATTCATCTTTGGATGTCCAGCACCAACCCTACTCCTTCCACCAGACTGCCTTGCACAGAATAAATGCTGGGTGGGCCCCACAGACCTCCTCTCAGTCTGTCTGTCTGTGTAATGGGCGTGGTGACACTTCCTGCCCCTACCCACAAGCTGCAGTGAGTCCCCGGGCCCAGCCAGGGCAGACACGGGCAGGCCATGGTCATTACTTACGCTGGGCCACCTCTCGCTGCTTGCGGACGTACCAGGTGTACAGGGCAGCTCGCTTCTGCGTCTTCATGGGGGTGCCCTTGTTGAGGTGCTGGGACAGGTGGGACTGGTTGAGGCCGGTGGTGTCGACCACCTCCCGCTGCGGGATGTTGTGCTGCTGCAGGTAGGACTTGACCATCTTCGCCACACGCCATGGATCCTCCCTGGGAGGAAGGCAAGATGGGACCTGCTCAGTGGGGGGTGGGGGTGGGGGCTTGCAGACTGGGATGGGGGTCCTGAGTGCTAGGAGGAGATGAGGATTGTGGGTGAAAGTAGGCAAGTAGGCATGGAACCCAGGGACTGCACCCTGATCAGGGACAGGGAGTTAGGGGCCCTTGTGCCAGGACACAGGGTCATGGGGACAGGTTCCTGTGGGGATGCACACACACACGGCAGACACATCAACACAGGCTCATGGACACACAGGCATGGGAACAGATGAAGGCTTAGAAACATGGACACATGGACACATGGACACATGGACACCGAGGTAGACAGGAAGAAACTCCTGCAGGAAGCTACACATGTCAGGATGGCCTCCTTGAAAGTACTTCCCTACATTCTACTTGGAATTGTTATTTGTGGCTGTGTCTTAGGCACTATGAGACCTGGTTTTCAGCACCCACGGTAGGCCTGACAAAGGTGGATGGATGGATGGATGGATGGATGGATGGATGAGTAGGTGGGTGGGAGGGTGGATGGATGGATGGATGGATGGATGGATGGATGGATGGATGGATG